>BQNB010132614.1:0-18597 GCA_026074375.1 Tanacetum coccineum
AACCCGACATGTAATTTCAATTTTTGTATAGAGTCTGTCTTCCCAGAATGTATATACGGCGTATCCAACCCCATGGATACGGCGTATTGACTAACATGGGCGTTATATTTTTATTTTTCCTGTACTTTAAAACTTTATTGTCAGACTTGTTAATACGGCGTATTCATAACTACGAATACAGCGTATTTGACCTCTGACCCGTATTTGTTTTTTTTCTTACAGGATTCAATACGGCGTATCCTGAAATATGGATATGACATATCGACCCTCCTGTACATTTTTCATTTTTGTTTTCTTATTCTAACCAGTGATTATTCCGAGATACAATTGCTGTGATTTTTCTTATCTTAAAACAAAGAAGTACTGATCGTGACTTATAAAGGTGGTGGTATGAATATATTCTAGTATTCTTTGTGTTGTAGTCATTTTGGTATTCAGACACTTTTTAATACACAACACAAAAAGTTGCTCACAAACTATACATGGAGGATCATACCTAGCAAATCCCAGGGGAGTTTTTAGTTCTAATTCTATATATTTCTTGTTTTTCATTTTATATTTATACAACGTGGGCGTTGTATATCTCAAGTGGGGGGAGGAGAATTAGAACACTACTTGTCCTTGTTTTCACAATAATATGCCTAATTATGCTTAAATTTAAAAAAAATTAGCACGTTTTTGTGAGATTTTTAGTTGCATAACCCGCACACATAACCTTTATGTCCATATTGTGAGGAGTAAGCCTATTCCGTTTCCCCTATTTTACCCAAAAATTCCACAAAGATATGAGTGTGCCTGTGATTGTAGTAAACTTTAGAACTTGGCTTGGTATACTATTCGAGACCACAATAATAAGTATTTTGGAGTAACATGTCCAGATTGGTAAATTTTTAGGATTACACCAAAAAGCCTATTCCATTTACATACATTATGTGTTATTAACTGACCATACTGGTGAGTTAACCCGCGTATAAAACCCTTTGTTTACTCTCATTTTTAGAGTAATATACCCCTAGAATAACCTGCTAAGCCATTCTTTTCGTTTCTTCCACCAGAAAATTTTGTTTCGTTACACCTTTACACCTTAGCCTACCCTAATAGATTAAGTCCTTGGTTGGTTGCTAGTTGCTTTTGTGTAAAAGTATGTATTTCCTGTGTTTGTATGTGTATTTATTATCTTTGTTTAGTGTGGAAACTAGAAGGGGAGGTTGAATAGTTTTTACCGTTTTATAAATAAAACTTAGATTGTCGACTTATGTGAATTCAAGAGATATAAACAAGTGTATATGATACCGAGGCAATAAATAAATAAGTAATCTATGAAGTATAAACATGTAAGGATAGGAAAGATCAAATCGATGACACAATGATTTATAGTGGTTCGGCTACGAAGCTCCTCTTCGCCCTACTCCACTCCTCAAGTACCCAACTTGAAAGTTTTCTTCACTATGTCAACAAGCTCCCTTTAGGCGGAGAAAATCGTACACATCGCTTACACTTTTTCTGGTACTAAGCTAAATACCGAGTTCTACTTCAGGATAGAACCGATCTAACACACTATGTATTTTGTAGCATAAATACTAACCTATCATATGCATATGATACACACAACACAAGAGATACAAGATATATGATTATCACAGCTGTGATGACACAACTAAACTAATAACACTTGAAGCTTCACGTCTTCGTTAGTGTTCTTCACTAAAGAGTGGAATGAGTTGATCACTTATAATGGATTATGAAACAAGTATAATGATCAAAGAATATGAAAATGATAAAAGCTAGACAGAAAGATATTTATGAAGAGTTATCTAAAATGAAGACTTAAGGTTGCTATTTATAGGCAACATTTGAAATTCAAAATCTGTCCTAACCAGCTGTCGTACGGATCCACGGATCCACCTAAGCCTGGATTCGTCCTTTGGTTTTGCTGGATCCGTTGGGTGCAGCTGGGATAGTTTTTGTCATTTTATGATTAAACCCAAATCTTAACAAAATATTATTTTGTACTTAAAAATCTAGTTTAATAGATTCTTCTAGAAGTAAAATATTTCTTATCACTAATAAGGAAAGATCTTCTAGATTTGGAAAGATTTAGAAAGATTGTTTCCACTTATGGTTAATCCTATTTTGTCTTACATGATTAACATTACTAGCTTATAATTAATCATGTGTTTGTTTAAATCATTTGATTAGAAAATGTTATGCAAATGATAATATTTTTCTTTGATCATTAACTATGTTTAATAATGTCATATTCATACTTTAATTGATTTGTCGTCGTCAAGTAAACTTTCGACTAAATAACTTGTTTATGTAAACTTTTACGTAGTATGGCATTATATTTGTTATTATCAAAACATGAAGATCATTAAATATAAATATTGTTTTTACGCGAATATTTGTATTAACAATCTCCCTTTTTTTGATGATGACAAAATATAAACTCATGTGTATTTAAAAGTGACTAAATAAGTATTTAGTGGATGAGTTTACATCTCTTCTCCCCCTTTTTATCGAAGCAAAAAGTGTTATAAAGGCGTTCTTTGCAAGTCTTGTTTTGACGAATGCTATGTGACTTGGTGTTGAATGCAAAGTAAAAGAAATAAAGACTATATTGCAAGTGCTACCCCTCGGTGTATGCTCCCCCTTGCTTGGGGTACCAAGGAATCAAGCTATGGATGCGTGCTACAAAACAAAGTTAGTAGACAAGCAAATATATATGGAAACAATACAAGCACATATATCATAATAAGCAATCAAAAATCACCATAACAATTTTAATAATGTTAAATCCATTATAAGGGAAATTAACATAAATTTTAGCTTTAGAGCCTAAAAGACAATAAAATTAAACTAGAAAAGAAAACAACTAAAGATCCTAAATCTTGGGATAAATATCATTTTCCCATATAATCTGAAGGGTGAGGTAAAATTTCCATGTGGCTAATGCGGGAAGTATGGTGGGTTTGATGAAGAGCCGAGGTGGTGTCGAATGTATGAGAACATGTAGTTGACACGGTTTTAGAGCATTTAGATCTCATGCCTTATGGTGCTACAACATTGACAAAACATATAGTGGAGGTGAGGCATGTCATTTGGATGAACACAATCCAAGATGCTTGGAGAATTGGGAAAATCTTGATTTCCAAGATTTGGTGGTGGATGGTAAATGTTTTCAAATGGAGGTGCATTGTTATGAAGGTGAGGTGTATTGTTGTTAATGTTAACAAGCAATGGTTGAGTTGATGGTAGTTTCTCAAATCTCGGTGGTGGATGTGGAAACCTGGGTGGTGGTTGACACGTGGTGGTGGAAATGATTTGGAAGGGCCCGGTAGCCAATTGTCTATAGTTGACACATAAGGGTCATTTTGTGATGAAGCTAGTGGTGGAAGTTCTTAAGGTTTAAGTTTTAGTGTGATGACAAAATGGAGTTTGGGTGGAGGTGCAACGTGAGTTGGTGTTGGAGACTCACTTAGAGATGATGATGAGGTATAGTTTGTACTCTTGCTAGAGATAGATTTGGATGGAGCTTGTGGTGGTGAAAGGGATTTCTTTCTAGGAGGTGGTGATTGAGTTTTCTCATTTTGATGTTCCTCGCTAGAGGAATCAAGATTGATATATGATGGTGACTTCACTACCCAATGTGAGGTTTTTCTCTTGAAATGTGGTGAGCTTGTTTTGGAAGAGCTAGTCATAGTGATGAACTAGTAAGGTTTGTATGTGAGAAGTGTGAGAATTATGAAGAAAATGATTTTTGAGGGTGATGATTATGTGGTGAAAGTGGTGAAATGTTTTGTATAATGGTTCTTGGATTATATGGAAAACATGTTTTATCCTAAGGTTTAAAATCTTATATAGTATCATATAGCATGATTATAAGATAAAGTAGAAAAGGTTAAAAATCAAGAAAAATTGAATTTTGGCGTCTGGCCTGGTGATCCACGGATCTACCACATACGGATCTACCATATGGTGAATCCGTGGAATCCAAAAATATGACCAGAACTGCATTTTTGCATCCAAATCTCTAACAAACTAGCATGCAAGCTTCAAAGTTCATAACATAGTCATAGGTAGTTTATTACACATAATCAAATTTTCATGGAAAACATTATCCTAATTATAGTATCTGCAATACCAATAGTAAACAACCACATAAAAGCAACACATATCCATCAATCACTTTTGATTCTTTAAATACTTGGTGATGGTCCCGAATTAACGGTTCAAGCATTTAAACATTCATCTCTTTTCTCTTTGGCCATCTGTTAGGTCCTCATTTTCGAAAAGTTCCTTATAAAATTCTAAGAGTAATGGTGCTTCATTTTCATCGGACGATGAAGATGAAGAGGAGGAGGCTGAGGGAGAGGTGACTCTCTTTCCCTTTTCCTTGGTAGGATTCCTTAAGATGTCCAAAGGATTCATGACATGCTCATAGAATGTGAACCTAGCAAGTGGGACAATGGCTTGAGGGTTTGTTTGGAGGATGTGATTGTAAAGACGAGTCAAAAGCATAGCAAATGGCATGGGACCATTGCGTTTATTTTTGACTTCCTCCATTCGATAAAGAGTCATCAAAGTGAGGTTGAACTTTCTTTTGATGGTTAAGTAGTAAGGCATGTATGTAGTACATGCGTTTACATGATCTCTATCGCCAATGGTGCAAAAGAAATTTTCCCTAAAGAATAGTTCCAATCCTCTTAGTTCGGGATGAATATCATCTATGTGGAGTTTGTTGGGGTCTCTTTGAAGTTGAATTTGAGCGGTTCTAGGAATGGTGATGTTCTTTTTGACGAGGTCATGCTTAGGGCCAAAGAAACTACTATTAGGATGATCATCAAGAGAATCTAGTGACCATTTACTTGTGTAAAAGGTTTCTAGAACTTTTGGAGTTTGAAAGATTCGAGGAGATGAGATGAATCTAACTCGAAAGTGAATTGACCAAGCTTGAACTCCATGTAAGGACGTTCCTCCTCATCTCTTTTGACTTCAAGACTATGGTAGAATTCGACTACGAATCTAGGATAAATGGGTTCATCAAGAGTGAGAAAAGACTCAAGACCTACGCCTTAAAAGGTTGGAAGCATGTTGTTTACTTCGATGAAAGATGGAGTGACAAATCTTCCTTCATGGAAGAGACGGCTTTCAAGACGGTGGTAGGATTCTCTAACTTCTTCATCCATTGCTTTCGAGCAATGAATTCTAGGTAGGTAAGCTTTGGTGCGTTGGAAATCCTTTTGGTTTAGTTGTGGCATGATTTCACCTATAAATCAAATTAAGAAGACTCAATATTCTAAATGAAAGATAATGTAGATGGTTCAATGTGTGTAACTATATGGACGAGATGTGGATGTGCAGTTTGCTTGACTCTGACAAAAGAAATATAGTAATACTGGTAGTACTAAGCAAACCTTAACGCACAACGTATGTTTGATATTGCTCTAGTCGAATGATACGAAAGATGCATATAAATTATGCATTTCGTTATGAACATTCATGAGACTTGATGCATGAAGAAAAATGTTTTTGCATTGTATTAACAATGTAGTTAAACAACACTTGTTTTAAAAAACAAATTCCTAGACGTGAGGTTTTTATTCAAAGATTACAATTTGGGGTTTTTGTCAAAAATTTATTTTCACTAACTCCTTTAATTATGTAATCTTAATGTCTACAGGAATCATAATAGTTATACATTACTATATCTTAGTCCTAATTGTGCAAAAGTTGTAAGAAAATCAAAATCCCCAAATTGTTTGGTTTGGTGCAAAATCAAAACCCTAAACTCAAAATCAAAAAGAAAATAAGATGAAATCACTTACAATTGTTGATTATAGTTGATGATTCGTTAATGATCTATGTGTTTAATTGCTTTAATTGCTGATTTTTGTAATTTTTGTTTAAGGGTTTTAGAAGTTTGGTTCGTCAGTGTTTTGGATAATGATTTTTTGTGGTCCCAATTGGTTTAAACCTGGTAAGTACCCTCGTTTTCTGCCATACGGATCTCCCTAAGTAGGGACGGATCTCACATAAGGTGGATTCGTAGATTCATGACACTCTTAAAAATGAACAAAGTTGGTTTTAAACCAAATTGAGATATGGTGTTATGTTTTGGGCAATTGGAGTGTGATATATATATTATTAAGGATATGTGATTCAATTTTCGAAGTCAATGTCCAAGTTGTGAGTGAATTGTGTAACTTGTCGTAAATTTCCCGATGGAATTTCAAAGTAGTCGATCCTACTAGGAGTGTGTTAACATTTAGCATATATTTGACCATTGCTAATAACACAAACATTATGAACATTTAAACTCAAAAAAACATCGTCAACACAAGTGTAAATTTTAATTCGATGATTGTTCTTTTCGTCTTTTTCAATCGATTTTGTATTTACATGTATTGACCATACATGTAGATTTTGAAAATATCTATGGTCATTTTATTGATATTTTCTTTATCTAGTAAAACTCTAATCTCAATTATGTTCATGATCGAAAGTTTGTAATTGGAATATGTAATGAGAATTAATATCTTTTGAATAATGATTAATTACTTCATTAGATTTCCGCTTACGATTATTATTGGGAGGATGGAGGATCACTATCCATGATGAGTTTCATCATTCCTAATCCTAATCTTAAATAATTAAATACTTTACGTTTTAAGGGTTTAGTTAATATGTCGGCTATGTTATCTTCGGATGCAACTTTCTCGATAGAAATATTGCCCTTTTGGACGTTGTCGCGAAGAAAGTGATGGCGTATTTCTATATGTTTAGTTCTAGAGTGTTGTACGGGGTTTCTACTTAAGTCAATTGCTCCTTTGTTGTCGCACATAATCGGAATGTCATCGAGGCGTATGTCGTAGTCGATGAGAGCTTGTTTCATCCATAGTGCTTGTTGACACGCCTTTCCAGCGGATATGTATTCGGCTTCGGTTGTGGAGATAGCAAGGGCCGTTTGTTTCTTAGCGAACCAAGATGTTAAGCAACATCCCATGAACGTACAAACGCCACTAGTGCTTTTACGATCAACGTAGTCACCCGCGTGGTCGGAGTCGGCATAAACTATAGTTTCTATTCTGGTTCCTTTCGGATACCATAATCCTAAGTGGGTAGTTCCCCTAATATACCTAAATATACGCTTAACGGCTTCTAAGTGGGTAGTCTTAGGATTTTCTTAGAAACGAGCACATAAGCAAACACTAAACATAATATCAGGCCTACTTGCGGTTAAATAAAGTAAACTACCAATCATACCTCGATATTTAAAGCTATCCACGGAGTCGGCTTCATCGTCCTTAGTGAGCTTGATCTCCGTCGACATCGGCGTCTTGGTAGGTTTGGAGTCTTCCAACCCGAACTTCTTTAACATCTCCTTGATGTACTTGGATTGATTGAAAAATATCCCGTCTTCCATTTGTTTAATTTGAAGACCCAAGAAAAAGTTCAACTCCCCCATCATACTTATTTCAAATTCGTCGTGCATGATTTTTGCAAAATCATCACACAAGTTTTGACACATGGATCCAAAAATAATGTTGTCGACATATATTTGAACAATGATAAGATGTGATCTAAATTTCTTTGTGAAAAGAGTATTATCAACCATTCCCATGGAATACTCGTGTTTTAGTACAATTGCTTTTAGTCTATCATACCAAGCCTTAGGAGCTTGCTTAAGATCATACAAAGCCTTTTTGAGTTTATATACATAACTAGGTTTTTCAAAATCAATAAAACCTGGAGGTTGAGCAACGTAAACCTCTTCGTTTATAAAACCATTTAAAAAACACTTTTTACATCCATTTGGTATAATTTGAAATCATTTTCACAAGCAATAGAAAGAAGTATTCTAATAGACTCTAATCTAGCTATCGGAGCGTATGTTTCATCATAATCTATACCTTCTTGTTGATTATATCCTTGTGCCACTAATCTAGCCTTATTCTTAGATATTATACCGTTTTTGTCTAATTTATTTCTAAAGACCCATTTTGTTCCTATGATGGTTTGACTTATGGGTAGAGGGACTAAATCCCAAACATCATTAGCTACAAATTGATTTAATTCTTCTTGCATAGCTATAACCCAACTTTCATCTCCTAATGCTTTATTGACATTTTTGGGTTCTATGGTAGAAATAAAACAAAAGAAATTACTATGATTTTGGGCTTGTGATCTTAATGTCCTTTGATTAACATTACCTATGACTTGTTCTAATGGATGATCCTTGGACTCCTTAATGTTAACGACTTCATCAACTTCTATCGACTCATCTTCTTTATTACTATTGTTTACTACTTTAGTACTATTTTCTATAGCTTCTTCTTCACCAACATCATCATCAACCAATGGTGACAATTTGGTAGGAGGAGGACTTTCATCGAATGTCACGTTTAGTGATTCTTCGACTTTTATTGTATGTTTATTGAAAACTACATATGCTTTAATATTTTGAGAATATCTTAGAAAAACACATTCATATGACTTTGGGTCAAACTTGGTTAGATAGTCTTTAGTATTTAAGATGAAGCACTTGCTTCCAAATACTTTGATATATTCCAAAGAGGGTTTTCTAACTCAAAATATTTCATAAGGGGTTTTTCCCAGTATTGATCGAATTAAGATTCTATTAAGAATGTAAGTTGACGTATCAACGACATTACACCAAAACTTTTGTGGAATGGATTGTTCGTTTAACATAGTCCTAGACATCTCTTGTAAAGTTCTATTCTTTCTTTCAACTAACCTATTTGATTGTGGAGTAGGTGGAGCCGAGAAATTATGAGTAATGCCTTGTGCATCACAATAAGCTCTGAATTGTACTTCATTGTCAAATTCCTGAGATCTATTCTAATAGCTACTATAGAACTTCCTAGTTGGTTTTGAATCTTCTTACTTAATATTTCAAATTTTTCAAATGCTTCATTTTTGGTTTTTAGAAACTTAGTCCATGTATATCTAGAATAATCATCTACTACTACTAAAGTGTATAAATTTCCTCCACAGCTTTTAATTGCCGATGGACCAAATAAATCTATATGTAATAATTCTAGACATCTTTTAGTAGAAACCATATTTTTAGCTTGATGACTTGCATGAGCTTGCTTCCCAATTTTGCAAGCATCACAAAAATGTTTATCATACTTTATCTTAGGTAAGTTTCTAACTAATTCTTTGGATGACAAAGATTGAATTAAATGCATATTTGCGTGACCAAGTCTTCTATGCCATAAGGTAGAGTTATCCACTACCGTGGCGAGACATAATTTGTCTTGAGACTTATTTCCTAATTTCATTACGTATAAACTATTTTTCGTAATCCCGTTTCCTATGATTTTACCATATTTAATTATTTCACTACCTCCTTCCGTGAATAAGACTTTACACTTGTTATCGTAAATTTAACCGACACTAAGTAAATTAAACGCTAAGTTGTCTACGTGTTATACATTATATATAGTAAGAGAGTCGTTAGAAATCGTACATTTGCCTATGATCTTTCCTTTTAAGTTACTTCCAAAAACAACATTACCTCTGTCGTATGCTTTGTAGGTAGAGAATAGACTTTTGTTACCGGTCATATGTTTGGAGCAACCGCTATCTTTAATCCATCCATCCGGATCCAAACACGTTCTCAAGCATACCTATTTCAACAAAATAAAATTAAGCGTTTGGTCCCCAATATCTCATGGGTCTGAAAATGTTAGTGTTGTACATCCCTTGCAATTGTTGCAATTGATTAGGATATTGAAATGGGATACAATTTCCCATGTGTACAAAACCTTAACTTTGGTTGTTATTCCAATTCATAGGATAGAAGTTTTGGTAAATTGGTTCTCTAGAGTTTCTTCTAGGTTGAGGTGTGTTATGTCTTGGTTGTAAAAAGTTATTTCTTCTGGGTGGAGGCGTTTTCAACCTAGACTCGATTTTGATGTAACCCAAACCGCTTTTAAGTGATGGTTTTAAAATGGTTTCTTTGACTCTTCAATCTTGTTATGTATTAGTTTCTTTCTAGTAATGACAAAATCCGATCTCGAAGACATAGGTGAGCTAAAAACGTGTTCTGCCGCTTTTCACCACTTGACGGATCCACGGATCCAGGAATGGTGGATCCGTGTGCCTTTATGGTGGATCCGTCTGGTGCAATTTCAGTAGATGACCCAATAAAGTTTATGGGTTTGGTTCCGCTTGTTGACCCTTCACTACTATCGAATCCTAGACCAATTTTACAACTAGATGACTTTTGATTGTTTAACATTTCTTTTAATGAATTAGCGCTTTTATCAAATTTTACAAACTTAACTTGAGTTTCCTTAAGTTTAGCGTTTTCCAACTTAAGTTCTTGACATAACTTACACGTAATATCAATTTCTTTACTTTTCTCAAGTTTCTTAATTTTCTCGTTCAATTCTAAAATTTCTTTTTCTAAAAGATCTTTTTTAGTTTTCAAAGCTTTATTCTTGTTAATGATTTTTAAGCTAATTTCACACAAGTCATCATATTCGAATTGCATACTATCGTTATCAAGAGAAGAAGCATTATCACTATAATAAGAAGAGTTAAGAGTTACCTCATTTGACGATCGAGCCATGAGACAAGTTTCATCGTTAGTTTTGTCATCGGCGTCATTTTCGCTATCGCTCTAAGAACCTCCAATAAAGGCCTTTTGATCTTTGTTGCGAGGTGGTTTTGGACAATCGCCAATGAGATGATTTGGATCACCGCATCTAAATCATTTCTGGTCACTCTTTCCTTTCTTCTCATCCCTTTGTCGGAATGAATTCTTTTCTTCTCTTGGTTGCCTACCAAATTTACCCTTTCTTCTAAAGAACTTTTTAAAGTTCCTTACGGCCATAGCATATTCTTCGTCATCACTTCCGGATGTCAAAGTTTCATCATCACTAGACTCTTTCTTAGCTTTCAAGGCAATAGACTTAACTCTTTCCTTCTTGCCTCTATAGATTTTGGAATCTTTTTCCATGACGACTTTATGTACTTTTAGATTGTCGATAAGCTCGTATAGAGTTAGTGATGACAAATCTTTCGATTCTTCAATCGTCATGACCTTTGCTCTCCATTTAGGATGTAGAGCCCTAAGAAACTTCCTAACATAGTTCTTGTTGGAGAAACCTTTATCAAGAGCTTTAAGACTAGTAATAATAGTGTTAAATCTAGCAAAACCGCTATCAATAGATTCTTCTTCAAGGATAGTAAATTGTTCATATTTTTGAACAAGAAGATCAATTATATTATCCTTTACTTGTCTATTACCTTGATGTGTGATTATTGTGAGGAGTAAGCCTATTTCGTTTCCCCCATTTTACCTAAAAATTCCACAAAGATATGAGTGTGCCTGTGATTGTAGTAAACTTTAGAACTTGGGTTGGTATACTATTCGAGACCATAATAATAAGTATTTTGGAGTAACTTGTCCAGATTGGTAAATTTTTAGGATTACACCAAAAAGCCTATTCCATTTACATACATTATGTGTTATTAACTGACCACACTGGTGAGTTAAACCTCGTATAAAACCCCTTGTTTACTCTCAATAACCTGTTGAGCCATTCTTTTTGTTTCTTTCACCAGAAAAATTTGTTTCATTGCACCTTTACACCTTAGCCTACCCTAATAGATGAAGTCCTTGGTTGGTTGCTATTTGCTTTTGTGTAAAAGTATGTATTTCCTGTGTTCGTGTGTGTATTTCTTATATTTGGTTAGTGCGGAAACTAGAAGGGGGGTTGAATAGTTTTTACCGTTTTATAAATAAAACTTTGATTGTCAACTTATGTGAATTCAAAAGATATACACAAGTGTAAATGATAGCAAAGCAATAAATAAATAAGTAATCTACGAAGTATAAACAAGTAAGGATAGGAAAGATCAAACCGATGACACAATGATTTATAGTGGTTCGGCTACGAAGCTCCTCTTCGCCCTACTCCACTCCTCAAGTACCCAACTTGAGAGTTTTCTTCACTATGTCAACAAGCTCCCTTTAGGCGGAGAAAACCCTACACGTCACTTACACTTTTTTCGGTACTAAGCTAAATACCGAGTTCTACTTCAAGATAGAACCAATCTAACACACTATGTATTTTGTGGCCTAAATACTAACCTATCATACGCATATGATACACACAACACACAACACAAGAGATACAAGATAAATGATTATCACAACCGTGATGCCACAACTAAACTAGTAACACTTGAAGCTTCACGTCTTCGTTAGTGTCCTTCACTAAAGAGTGGAATGAGTTAATCACTTGTAATGGATTATGAAACAAGTATAATGATCAAAGAATATGAAAATGATAAAAGCTAGATAGAAAAATATTTATGAAGAGTTATCTAAAATGAAGACTTAAGGTTGCTATTTATAGGCAACATTTGAAATTCAAAATATGTCCCAATCAGTTGTCGTACGGATCCACGAATCCACCTAAGCCTGGATTCGTCCTTTGGTTTTGCTGGATCCGTTGGGTGCAGCTGGGACAGTTTTTGTCATTTTATGATTAAACCCAAATCTTAATAAAATATTATTTTGTACTTAAAAATCTAGTTTAATAGATTCTTCTAGAAGTAAAATATTTCTTATCACTAATAAGGAAAGATCTTCTAGATTTAGAAAGATTGTTTCCACTTATGGTTAATCCTATTTTGTCTTACATGATTAACATAACTAGCTTATAATTAATCATGTGTTTGTTTAAATCATTTGATCAGAACATGTTATGCAAATGCTAATATTTTTCTTTGATCATTAACTATGTTTAATAATGTCATATTCATACCTTAAGTGATTTGTCGTCATCAAGTAAACTTTCGACTAAATAACTTGTTTACATAAACTTTTACGTAGTAAGGCATTATATTTGTTATTATCAAAACATGAAGATCATTAAATATAAGAGTAAATTGAAAAAATGGTCCTTGTGGTTTGGCCAAATTGCAGATTTGGTCCGTCAAATTTTGAAATTGCAAAAATCGTCCTTATTTTAAAGGTTTGGTTTCACTTTTGGTCCTTAGTCGACTTGAAATAACTAAAATACCCCTCTGCAACTTGGCCAAACCACAAGGACCATTTTTGCAATAATAAAAAAAATAAAAATTATTAATTTTTTTTATTTCGGTTTCAGTTTACGAGCAATAATATAAAAAATATCTATTTTTTTCTATGTCGGTTTCAGTTTACGAGCAATAATAAAAAAAACAATTTTTAAAATTTTTCTTATTTCGGTTTCAGTTTACGAGCAATAATAAAAAAAAAATTAAAAATTAATTTTTTTTTGTCGGTTTCAGTTTACGAGCAATAATAAAAAAAAATTAACAAAATTTAATTTTTTTTTTATTTCAGTTTCAGTTTATGAGCAATAATAAAAAAAAAATTAAAAATTTAATATTTTTTTATTATTGCTCGTAAACAGAAACCTAAATTAAAAATTTTAAATTTTTTTAATTCTTATTATTATTCGTAAACTGAAACCGAAATAAAAAAAATTAAATATTTTTTTTAAATATTTTTTATTATTGCTCGTAAACTGAAACCGAAATTTAAAAAAAATAATTTTTTTTCTACTTATTGCTCGTAAACTGAAACCGAAATAAAAAATAATAATTTTTTTTATTATTGCTCGTAAACTTAAACCGAAATAAAAAAAATTCTTACAGATTTTTTTTTAATTTTAAAAAAAAAATTATTATTGCAAAAATGGTCCTTATGGTTTGGCCAAATTGCAGAGAGGTATTTTAGTCATTTCAAGTCGACCAAGGACTAAAAGTGAAACCAAACCTTCAAAATAAGGACGTTTTTTGCAATTTTGAAATTTAACGGACCAAATTTGCAATTAACAGTTAGGTCGGGAATTGCACAATGCAATGGGAATGTGAAAGTAGTTGTTTTTATTTTTCGTGTGTTTACTACTTTCGCTATTATTTTATTTCTGAGTCAAGAGCATTATGAAAATATTATCCGGATATCTTATGATCGTGAAGTGATGAAACTTTACACCTATATTCGTTTTAGTATATGTTAAAAAATAGAAAAATACAAAAAAAAAATGTAAGAGAGAAAAAAGGGAGAAGATTGTAAGATAATCGGTTCATCTAAACTTAACCGATTTTATTTTTTAAGAGATGATCGATTATTCGTTGGTACGTTCTATAAACCTACGATGTAAAGTTTTGTTGTATATTATTTTAAATTTGGTCGTAAACATTAACCGACTATGCATTTTTTGTATCAAGTGGTAAATATATCCACTATTGTTGTACTATATTATGGATGATCGGGAGTTGGTTGTTACGGGAACGCCAACTAGGTTGTTTTTATGGATCGTAAGGATGATGATTAAGACATATTTGAGTCTAATTCGTGTCTACCAAACAAAGCGTGAGTTTTCGTGTTAAAGCGTGAGTTAGTTAGTGATTTGTCTCTTTTTCAAGGTTGTGGTCGGGAAAGTGGTTAGCAACTTTTTTGTTTATTGGTTGGACTTAATCTATCTGTTTTGTTATTTTGTTTTTACACCAATTATAAATATTTCCCATGTCTAATCTCTACCCTATATCGTTCTTCATCCTAACCTTTAGTTTGCTTGAATGAGGGAGTGAGCAATCACATGTGTCTCATCATGGATTTGAATGTGTATGTGTGATTTTATCGCCCTTGTTGGTGTATTACTGTTGGTAAAGATTACTTAATCCTATTCTTTAGCTTATTCTAGTTAAGAAGTGAGCAATCACAAGTGTCGCGGTCATGGATTTGGGCGTGCATTTGTGGTTTTGTCGCCTTCTCTGGAATATTGGTATCGATAGAGATTAAAAAGAATGATCAATTCTAAAGCCTTATCATATTAACCCAATTTACCTTTATAGACTGGTTACTCCCTAGCTTTAGAGGTGGATATGTGTATCCTTGCCAAGCTTATGATAGAATACTCGTCACGACCGAGCAATTGAGCGAACTACTAAATGTTACCACATAGATTAGTTGAGTGATTTGAGTGATTTCGTTTCCTATTTCATGAGGTGTTTGGTTGTGCACTAGTAATTGAATAAAAACACTAATCATGGACCGTTTAAAAAATAGTTGTACACGTTGCATAATGAAAAATAAATTTAAAAGTTTTTACCTACCCTCATCAGAAGTTATATGTACCCGGAAGCATAACAAAGTTATGGTAATATACAAACGAGTATATAACATAGATAAGGTCTTGAAATTGGCGAAGTCACATAGCACATAGAACACCTTTAGCATCACGTAATCAAGCCAAGCTAAAGCACATGAGAAAAAACATGATTAAAAAAAAAACGCAACATAAGTTGTTTGGTGCATACATAGTGGTATAAGTTAGTACAAGAGTGGACCACAAGATTTCAAAACGCATGCGACTACTATAACAGATACAGCATCACATAAAAAGTATTTACTGTTATGCTAAGCTCATGACACTGATGCTAATAAAGTAGGGCATCTCATATCATGCCATATAGTATTCCTGCCCTTAACTGGTGTCCCAAACCAAAGACCACCACAACGCACAATCGACATGACATATATTTGTTTGTTCGCAGCTAATTTAGAACCAAACCAGATAGGGGTAATTAGTCCCAATAGATCTATTAACACAATTCCGGCCTCACCATTAACAATCCAATATGGCATTAGTACTTACGGTTCATGAAAGGTTTATCGGGCTATAGTGGTTTGTAAGCAAACTTAGGCAACACATAAACATGTAAAACTCACGTTAAGAACTTGTGTCCAATTTTAAAAGCAAACAATGTTTCTCACCCCCAAAGTATAAAGCATTTGAAAATAGGTAAAACATGGGGCTATGAACTCACCTTAAGCAAATGGTGAATCGATAATCAACGAGGAAGAAATAATGCCGAAAGGTCCTACACGCGGCCTAAATAAATGACGCGTCTCAGAAATACGGAAAGCATGCCAAGAATTGTACAATATGTTCACTACCAAAGACATCCATGTGTGTTTGTGCTTTAGTTTATTTAATAAAGTATGACTAAATAAAAATTACAAAGTTTTTCATTAAGTCTTGGCGTTTATCCAAAAATTACTATTTTTAGAAAGTTTCTATTTTAGGAAAGTTTTTAATTTCAAGACGTTAATACCGTCCCCTATATTTG
This sequence comes from Tanacetum coccineum, assembly GCA_026074375.1. Lineage (NCBI taxonomy): Eukaryota > Viridiplantae > Streptophyta > Magnoliopsida > Asterales > Asteraceae > Tanacetum > Tanacetum coccineum. The sequence goes on from BQNB010132614.1 coordinate 16,168, forward strand.
TTAAGTTTCCATATAATCAAATGCGCTAACTAACCATAATCGCTTAACTTCCAAGTTCGATCCGCTAAATTTTACCAAACTTACTATTTTTAGTAACTTTAATATAGTTATCGCTTTTCCTAAAATATGTAAATGAAGGATTTCAAATGATGCTAAACTATATAATAAGTGTGTTACTATATTGTTGGTGCTAGTGTTTAGAAAGTCTAAAAATATCCAAAAGTGTCCGAATACCCATTTTACTATTCACATCAGCACACTATTCATTGGGTTGCGCCGAAAAATATTTCAAGTTTCATTTGGCTATAACTTGACCGTTTTAAGTCCAATTTTAAAGAGCGATAAGTGAAGAACTATGCTACGTCAAAACAACTCTTCAAAAAGTCTTTTTACGCCTAATGGAAAAACATTTTTAGTGGAGATCGCTCAAAACCTCAAAACTAATTTTTGGACAGCAAGCTCTTTTTGTCAAAAACGCAAACCAAAATCCACCCAAACTTCACAATAGTGCCTATCATAAGCTAATCGTCCGTTCGTAACTAATCCAATACAAAATCCACCACCTAAAATCTAAAAACCTAATCCCCTTCATTTCTATTATTGCAACACTCATCAACTCTCATCTCGCCAAGAACATAATATTTGACTTAGGAAACTAAAGTAGTATCATTATTCATGAAATCTTGTCTTTAAAATCTTTCAAAATTTAAAACACAACATATGGATGTATGGATCTTGAACATATAAAGAAAAATATAAGTAAATCACAAAAAGTAGTTAGGGTTTGCTTACAAAAGATGATGAACAAGATGGAACACAAGAGATCTTGAAAGAAAAATAGTAGATCTTGAAAACCCAAGTATAATTTCAAAACCCTAACTCTTGAATCTTGAGAAACCTTTGAAAATCAATGAACCTACACTTGGATCTACCTTAGAAACTCTTGGAAATGATCTTGGATTACTTGAATTGTGAGTAGGATCAAAGAAAATGAAACCCTAGTTGGGTGTTGTTGTGCCGTGAGCAAAGAAAGAGAGAAAGGGAGATGTGAGTTTTTGTTTGGGGCTTGGAAATGAAAGTGAACCCTAGTTGTGATATAACATAGTATTTATAGGACATGGATTAGGGTTTTAAGGTTCATAGATGCACACATGTGACCAACACACACCAAGAGTGTGTGTGGTCTTGGGTTCGGTCAAAGCTAGCCACAAGGAGGGGGGAAAGTTCAAGCCAACTTTGGCTCCAAGTTTAGCTCATGGCTTGGTTTTGGCTCACCAATAATAGTTCAAGTGTGTAAGAAATGGCATGCATGCAAGTCACTAGCCAACAAAGTTGTCATTTTCCTTCACATGCATGGTAAGTTTTCAAATTTTGAGTTAGTGGAGCATAAATGATTTAATTTCAAGTCCAAGCTTGTCCATTGGCTAAAATTTCGTGGGTAGTGGTGAAGGCATGAGTATGATCACGAAATTTTGTACTTAGGGTATAAGATTATCGACAACTTGAGTTTACACGAAAAAATTTCGAGTTTCCGGGGTTCCGTTTGGTCAAAAACGCGAAAAACATAATTTAAAAGATAAAACCTTAAAATTAATATCGAAAGTGATTAAAAATCACGAAACACTCAGGAAAGTTAAAATATCTCATATAAATCCTAAATTAATTAATAACCGATGTCGGGACGCGCCCGATGACGTTTTTCAGATTTACGCGGTTTAACTTCCCGGTAAACTATCAAATTCAAACGTAGCGTATAAAAGTCAAAGATAATAATCGAGAAAGTATAAAATATTGACCTGAAATTTACAGGGTGTGACATCCTTTCCCCGTTAAAAGAGCTTTGTCCTTAAAGCTCAAGACATAGCTTGAGATGCGGATTCAGGGTTAGCGAAAATATGAGGGTACTTTTTCTGCATTTGGTCTTCGCGCTCCTAAGTATACTCGGGACCTCTCCTTGAATTCCAACGGACCTTTACGATTGGAATGTGACTTTGCTTCAAACGTTTAACTTCGTGGTCCATGATTTCAACCGGTTCTTCAATGAAATTGAGCTTTTCGTCGATGTGGATTTCATCCAACGGAATAGCGAGCGGTTCATCGGATAAGCACTTCTTAAGGTTTGAGACGTGAAAATTACTACGAACACGGCTTAATTTCTCGGATAACTCAAGTCGATATGCAACCATTCCAACTTTGGCGAGAATCTTAAAAGGTCCAATATAACGAGGGTTCAACTTACCCCGTTTGCCGAAACGTATCACTCATTTCCAGGGCGATACTTTCAACATAACATTATCCCCAACTTGAAACTCCAATGGCTTACGTCTCTTATTAGTGTAGCTCCTTTTGTCGATCACGTGAAGCTTGTAGACGATGCTTGATTTAGATGATCTTCTCTGTTGTTTCACGAATAATTTATGGGCCAGTAAG
>BQNB010132615.1:0-18597 GCA_026074375.1 Tanacetum coccineum
TCTCTATGGGAAGTCATAGAGAATGGTAATGCACCTCTAATAACAAAAGTTGTTAAAGGTGTTGAGACTACAATTGCTCTTACAACTGCCAAAGAAAGGCACAAAGGAGGTTAAAGGTAAAGGCAAAATGGTAGAACCTTAGAAGTCAATGAAGAAGAAAGAACTAATCAAAGTTGATGAAGAAATTGCTTCAAAGTTACAAGCTAAATTTGATGACGAAGATGAATAAGAAGAAGAAGCTAACATTGTTTCATGGGATAATGTGCAAGCAATGATAGATGTTGATTATCAAATGGCTCAACAAATGCAAGCAGAAGAAAAAGAGAAGTTGAGTATTGAAGAGAAGTCCAAGTTGTTTGTACAACTCTTAGAAGCAAGAAAGAAACACTTTGCAGCAATAAGAGCTCAAGAAAAGAGGAACAAACCACCAACTAAAGCTCAAAAGAGAAATACAATGTCTACTTATCTGAAAAACATGACCGGATACAAGAACAATCAGTTGAAGAACAAAAGCTTTGATGATATTCAGAGGTTATTTGAAAAAACTATGAAAAAGGTAAACACATTTGTAGATACGGAAACAGAATTGGTAGAAGGTAGTAAAGTAAGAGCTGAAGTAGAGATAGTACAAGAGAGCAGTTCAAAGAGAGCAGGCACTGAGCTGGAACAAGAAAGTATTAAGAAGCAAAAGGTGGATATTGTAACATCCGAGAATTTTTGAAATTTTGAATGACGATTTTACCCTTTGACTTTTAGGGTCTGGCTTGACTTATAAGAACGACCATCTAAAGCACGTTTTCATTATTCGGACTCTAAAGCAATTTGATGTGAAATGATATTCCGGACAACTTTTCAGTTTTACCCGAGACCTGAAAACAGTCAGAAAGTGACTGAAATGCCCTCGCAAGATTTAGAAACGAGAAAATAATTAAATTATATTTAATTATCACGTTTTATTAAATAAAAATATTTAATAAAATACTTAGCATTTTAATTAAAAGCGTTTTTGAAAACGCGAATATTCGAGTTGAAATCCATTTTATTCTGAACGAGACGTAACCAGTTCACTAAATAAATAACGAATATTTTTATAAATGTTATAAAAATATTTATGAAATATTATCAAATAAATACTCGTTTTTATCGGAAAAATGATTTGGAAAACAATGGCGCAAGTTTCATGCGTTGAATCGTCCGTTAAGTCGCTCAAACGAGTCCCGAACCGATAGTTATAAAAACTTTATTAAAAAGTTACACTTTTAACCCCATACTATTAAAGACTTGTCACTTTAGTTATATATATATATATATATATATATATATATATATATATATATAATATATTATATATTATATATATATAACTTTTACCTTTTTCATTCATTTCATCTCAATTTTACCACACACACAACTATAAAACTCTCCCTCTCCCCAAATTCGGCAGCCACCTCCGGCCACTGTCACAGCCGTCAGAAAAGTTTTTTTGATGAGTTTTTCTGGCGAATCCCAAAACTTATAAAAAGATAGATCCTTAACCGATCTATTCGATCCATCGAACCACGCGCCACGCGTAGTTTCCCCCCCTCCGATTGCCACAGCCGCGTCACCACCACCACCACAAATAGCAACAAGAGTGCGTTCATTTTTGGACCACCCCAAGGGTGCGTCCGGTTTGGTTTTGACCCGAATTGGGTGCGGCTGGTTTATAAAAACAAGGGTGGGTTCGGTGTGAGTTTTAACAGCCGCCAAGGGGTGCGTACGGTGTGGGTTTGTCACCGAAAAGGTGCGTTTGGTTTGGGTTTTATCACCAAGACGAGGGTGCGTTTGGTTGTTCAACACCGGGAGGGTGCGTGTGGATCTAGGTACATCCCAAAATAGGTGCGTTGGGTTCATGGTTTAACAGCCTACAAGGTACGTTGGTTTCTGTGGCAAAAACCACCACGAAGGTGGTTTGGTTCGTGCGAAGAACAACAGCACGTAGGGGTGTCTGTTCGTGTGGGTTCACAGCCGGGGGTGTTTGATGGTTCTACCAACCAGGGTGCGTTGGTTTGACATTCATAGCCACCCAAAGGGGTGCGTTGGCTGTACGTAAACCCAACACGGGTGTGTTTGGTTCTTTTTACACCGAAAGGGTGCGTTGAGTTTCATGGCAGCAGCAAGGGCTGCGGATGGTGCTATAGAACGCACCAAGGGTGTGTTTGTTTACTCATGTAAAACAGCCACGTTAGGCGTGTTTGTTTCTGTGGTGAAAACCACCCCGAAGTGGTTTGGTTCGTGTGAAAAACAGCAGCATGTAGGGGCGTTTGGTTTTGTTAAACGAGCAGCTAGGGTGCGTTGGGTTTATTAGAATGCAACAAGGGTGCGTCCGGTTTAGGTACTAAACGACCAAATGTTCGTTTGGTTGTGGTTAGTTGCACCAAGGGTGCGTTTGGCAGCCAACTCCCCACAAGGGTGCGTTTGGCAGCCAACTCCCCACAAGGATCTTTGGTTTTTACCTAGGTCAGCAGTTAAGGTTGCGTTGGTTAGATGGGTCGGTTCAGGTTTCAACAAAATGGGCCAGTTGGTTGGCTGCGAAAACAGCCATGGTGGCGATTGGTTCTTTTATAACACACAAGGTGCGTTGGTATAAACAGACCCACAGCGGGGGTGTGTCCGGTTTTAGGTATTAAACGAACAAGGGGGCGTTTGGTTGGCAAACATCACATAGGGCGCGTTTGATTTGCCTAGGCACCAAGGGTCAAGTGGTTTGTTATAGCAGATAAGAATAGTGTGTCTGGTTACTTAGATAGCAAGAGGTTTGCGTTAGTTTTTCTGGCACCGCGAAATAGGATGCGTTTGGTTGTGCTCGACAGCCACAAGGGGCGTTTGGTTTGGGTTAACATCGAAGGGACAATTGGGACTGCTGAGCACAAAGGGTGCGATTGGTCGTGTAAACAGATAGGGAGCGTTTGGATTTAGAGAAGGCCGTCATTGGATAGTGATGATTTCAAACTGAGGTTAGTTTTGGGTATATATAAACCTAACTAATAAAAATATATCAAGATTTGATATAAATTTAAAAATCGCCGTGGTTAATTGTATTTAAATAAATGGTGACTAATTATCTTTCAATACATTATATTAGACTGGCAAGGAAATAAAAATACTATGATTCGTAACGAAGTTATAATATGGAAATAATGTTTATTAAACGATAATTAATAAACACCCTTGAATTGTTAGAATGTTTTCTATTAAATTAAATTGGGAAAGTGGATTTGCAACAAAAGTCGTTCGACTTGGATCGTTTTTTATAAACGGAAAGTCCTGACGAAATATTATAATTCAATATTTAGTAACGTTTTTCTAAACTCACATGTGTATAAACGGATAAAAAGGGACCAAGTTATATTTTAAAGGATACATTGACTTGTATTATACAATAACCCGACCAATGAACGAAAACTATACTTTTACATTGAGACAATTATTTTAGACCGACCCTTGAGGGAAACCAAATATTAGTTATAAAAATATTATATTATATTTTATAATTGTCAGCTAGAAGATAACCTAATAATTGGTGTAAAAGGCTTTACAACCATCGGTTAATTTAATTGGTAATCTTAAAACGTACGAATACGTTTATACAAGAACTTTTTTTTATTAAATTAAGTAATGATTTCAGAAAACGAGTCAGACTAATTGGTTTAATTATTTTACTCACACTTATTAAAATAATAACTACAAGAATTTATATACTTTTCATAATCTTTGGAGCGGTCTTTGTTTATATAATTTTACGTATGAATTAAATAATGGTTTAATTTTCAGTAAGTAATATATGAAAGAATATATACACACAGTTGCGTAATATTTTACAAAATTTTTTATTTAACCAACCACCAAACCATTAAAACAATAAATCTAATCTTTATCACGTGACTTTTTTTAAGGTGACTATCCATCGGGAAACATAAATTCATTATCCTAGGCTAGTGGGACTTAGCCTTAAGAGTAAACGCAACTTCTCTGGATCAAGCCGTTCGTCTTCCGTTCGTATTGAGCAAATTAGAGCCTATCTGTCATCATTCTCATCATCAATGTGAAATAGATGCCTACCTATCATCGTTCTTCGTCATCAAGGTGAGTTCATAGCCCACGTTTTACATGTATTTACACATATTTTGGGGTGAGAACATGCTATATATACAAATCAATTACGTGTTTGATTAAACTCGTTACGTGCCATTTTCACTCGTCTGCATACAGGTTAACAAACGCATTTACAAGGTTGTTTACCTGTTTGGTTTACATACTCATTTATATATCTCGCGAGGAAGATACATTACTTGGTTTGCTTTTTGAACGTAAACGCATTCGATACTTATGATTATGGATTAGCTTAGTTGCTGAACTGTAAATCACTTGAGTGGTAGCACGAATGTATAAATGAGATCTATTTGGGATTGACAATCCCCGTTCGGTGACTAGCTTCACCGGAACGAACGTTATACGCATGTCCGGATTAACGATGGATTGGCGCCGTTCGGGGTCAACAATCACAAAATACAAATTATAGCCCGGGTGTCCTTGGAGGGGACGCCGGTAACGGGGAAACATATTCTTTCATTATTGCCCGGGTGTCCTTGGAGGGGACACCGGTAACGGGGGAACATATTCTTTATTATCCGCCCGGTGTTCTTGGAGGGAACACCTACGATGGGTACACTTTTACTATGCCTTGAATAAAGTGGCATACATACAAGTCCTACTCACAGATCAGAACTTAAGCGCAATGGTAATCATGTTGTTATAACCACCTTGAATAAGGTGGCAATACATACATTGGATATTTGGATCAACTTTGATACGTACATTTAGGAACTATTTGGGGATAGAAATAAAATGGTCTTGCATTTTTAACAGCTAAATTGATTTCTAAAATCATTCATACGTTTGGAAGGACATTTAAGATTTATAATGGTCACACAAATTATTTTATGATAGCTGAGGAAGACAGTAGATCCATTAAACGTATTTTATACCCTGTAATGATACAGTGGGTAACACATTAATATGGAACTAACGTTGTATTTCAGAAATAAGCATTTTGAACACAACTATAGTTCATAAAAATCCAGCTTTCTAGTTAGGCAAGTTATATCGTATTCCACTTGCTAAGAGCTCATGCACCGAACCATAACACTTTTATCATCTAAAGATAAGTACTGACAGATGAAGATGATGAGGATGACGAGGACGAGGATGACAATGAGGATGGTTGGGATGTGGATGACGAGTGGCTGATGGCTCCGGTCACGCCGCCCTTGATGCCTGTTGTACCTCCACCTAGTACTTTTAAGGTTGGTGGACCGTCCACTGCTGCACCTGGACTACCATTCCCGGTGGGACGACTACTTTCTGGTGAGCAGTGTTGCGGTACATCACAAGGAGATTGGTAGTTTATGTGTTCGGACCGAGAACCTCGAGCATGCACATGGAGTGCTGGTGAGAAAGATGGAAGATATGAGTGATTCCATTTAATTTGACGAACGTTTAAATAGTTCATACACACGAGTTACAGAAAACAACCTCAAAAGAGACGTTTTTAAAATAAGTATCACATTCGATTTTATTAAAAGATCAGAGTACACAGGTCCCCAAACAGTTTTAGAAAGATAGTTCCAAAATGAGTCAAATACGACTTAATTCCCCCAAAAATATTTTATCTTATGTGAAATATTCATCGAGTCCTAATCCTTGATATCCACGCACCATTCCCATCCAAGCAAGCACATCATAATCACTTGGGATAAACATGCTAAAAACGTCAACAAAAGTTGAGTGAATTCATAAAGTTTATAATGACTCAAAAATGCTCGAAATGGTCATTTAATTTTTTGTGCAGCTTATATAAAAATGGAATAGCTGAATTTTTATTCTAAAAATTTCTAAACTCTTTTGGCTGTAATATCTTCGTTATTAGGAGTTACGGGACAATCCAATTACCGAAATGTTCATAAAAATAAGGCCTATCATAATCTTAAATAAGAAAAATAGTTTTTATATTTTTACGACACCCAAAACACGTTGAGTAACTTTTTGCTCGAATTTACCTAATCTGAAACCCCGCAAAACACGATTTTCACTTCGCTACAACTTGACAATACCCTTAATCTAACCTATCTCCGTCATCTAAATATATATTTCAATCATCCAAATGCTTTAATCAACTAATCTAACCCATGCATGTGTAGATCCCTAACATGCAACATCAAAAACACAAGATCAAAAAATAAAATAAAATTGAAAGTAGCTTAAAAATACTTACAACAAGTCGAGAAAGCAAGATCAAGACTCGACACGAACCCCCTTATGTTTCCTTTGTTAGCCGAAACCAAACACAATCCGAAACAATCATTTCTAAATATTTTTAACAACCCAATTCATACAAAACACTAGATCTACTATCTTTAAACCCAAATCCACCCAAAAATCTTCAAGAAACTAACTCGATTCAAAACTTGAAAAATACTTGATGCATGTCAAAAATTCTTGCTTGGATATGTTTGTTTTAGTGTAAGGATGAATATTTTCTTGTTGGATCGTGTTGCATGTAGCTTGACGACAGGTTTGGGTGATGGTGGTGGTTTTGCCGACGGTGAGGGGAGAAAGAGGGAGAAGAGATGATTTTTTTTGGTAAAAATGTTAAGTGTATGTGTGTGGCTGTATTTATAGGGGAACACTTTGGTCAATTGACACAATCGGTCCTTGACTTTTTAGAAATATAAGAAATAAAGTCCCAAGGGTGTTTGTTTTAGGTTTATAACCTGCCATAATGGGTCAAGTGTTTGGTTTCGTAATATTTTTCTGCCATCAAATTAAATTTGGTTAAAACCTTTAATAAATGCTAGATTACGTAAAAACAAGACTTTCAACACGGTTTCGGCTAAAACGCGTAAGAAGGGTCGTAAAATACTAAAATAAAATAATTAGCTTCTGGAATAAATATATGAGACGTTAAAACTTCTATACCGCTTAATTAAATAAAATCTTAAATATGGCTTGCGACATAGCCCAAATAAATGATTTTTTGCCGAGACGGCCAAAAATGATGAAAATAAAATAATTATTCCAAACTCAGAAATAGAAAATAAATCGCGGCTCGGGAAAAACATCGTCCAAAAACTCGGGTTGTTACATGTTTACACCAAAAATCAATAAAATCTTCAAAAACCAAGATTCTTGAAAAAGTCTTGCATGTTGTTTTCTTTTGCAAGGAATGATAAAGGTCAATGTAAGATTAATGTAGAAGTGGTTGGAATTGATTAGAGACGGTTTGATGATGGTTTTGATGGTGATGGTTTGGGTTCGACGAGAGCAGGAAGAGAGGGAGAGCAGGAAAAACAATTTTCCTTATTTATGTTGTGTGTGTGTTTTATTTGAACCTAATTTGCGTCTAATAACCTTTTAAGTGTATTAAAAAATAAGGGATGTTTGTTTGGGCTTATAGGTGGCCTGCCATATGACTTGGGCCATGGTTCCATAATTTGTTTTTCTTTTATAATTTGTACTATCTAATCTTGTATAAAAACATTTGTTTAAGATGTTATAAAATGTAAAAATACAATTTGACAAAGTTTTGGCTAAAACACGAGAAAAACCACAGAGTACTAAAAATTAAATAATTTGGCTCCCAGAGCAAAATATGAAATTTCTTAACTTCTTAGATGCTTAAATGGATAAAAATCCTAAGCACGACTCGCAAATAGCCAAAAACAACGATTTTTACTAAATCAGCTATAAAGCAAAAACAATAACTTCTAATTAAAGGTAAAAATAGATACATGGCTCGGGATAAATATTGACCTTAAATTCGAGATGTTACATCCTTCCCTCTTTAAAGGAGCGCCGTCTCGATGCTCAATTCGCCTTATTCGACATCAATTTACTTGGAAAGAGATGAGGATATTTGTTCTTAACATGATCTTCGTGTTCACATGTGAACTCCAGTCCTCGTCATAAATTCCAACTAAATTTGATGATAATGTGTAGCTTGTTGTCGAGTCAAAATACGTCTAGTGGAACGACAAGGTTTTATTAGATAAACGTTCCTTCAGGTTCGAGACGTGAAAAGTGATATAAACTTCTTTGGGTTCTCATGGCCGTTCAAGTTTGTATAGCTCGCTAAACGTGTTTAAAGGGTTCAATAAAGCAATTAAACAAGGTAGCAACTAATATTGAATAAATAATAGTCAAAGCATCAATGTATGAAATGTGCGGATCAGTTGTTATGAAAATCCTAAATTAAAGGATTGAATATTGGTATTGATGAGAAAACAAGCAAAAACATGGAATTAATATGTGATACCGAGGATCAATGATGTATATGTCAAGTATGAATGATCAATTGCACCAATAAGCAATGTGAACGAAGGAATGAAGAAAAGTACAAATATCCAAAAGAAGTAGAGGGCAATGCAAAAAAAATATTAACCGAGTATATTAATTTATGAACAGGGAATTCTAAAAATGAGAGATTAAATATTCTAAGAACAAAGTAGCAAACAATCAATAATAAATACAATGAAAGAATGTGCATATCTGAAAAGAATAATAATCTCACCATCACGAGAGGAATGAGTGAGAGTACATGAAGAAACACCGAAATATATTGCGAGCATGTAAAATATGAATATGTCAGCGGCTCAAGAGAGAACGTAAAAGAATATACGAAGAAAATGTAATTAGGATCAAAAAGATAAATATAGAGGATGACTCGCATAAATGGATTACGAATCAAAGAAGTATGAAAAAAATTATTTGTACAAATAATAAGTCAAACAAAGGATTAACTGATCATAATAAAGGTAGCATAAAATTAGATGTCAAGAATATCAAATTACAACAGTTAAAAGAAATGAAGGTAAGTAATCATGAAAGACTATATATAGTCATTCACAAAATTGAATAATGCAAATAACAGAATTATTATCAGTAGTTATGAGAGGCAGATATCAAAGAAGTAATATATTAAAGATGTTAAACGAGATAGAGGCAATAATGGTATGAGAAATCAACTAGTAAATGGAGTTAATACCAATGGCTAAAATGAGCACATATTATGGGAATGGTTTATCAAGGATGTTTCAATGGGACATGAGAATTTTAATTGTACAAATAATTAATTGTTGAAAGGAGTGAATATACCCATATCACAAAGCAAACAATACACTGTCTGCTTTTAAAGAAAATGCTTCAAATAAAAAGAAATAAATCGCTTAAAATTCTCCATTCGGAGTGAAGGACGTTGATTGTGTTCATCCTAATAATATTCTAGTCGGAAGACGTGATCTTTATTAGTGTAGTTTGTCTCAAGAGTCTTTATGTGTGATTCGTTCTTGAAATCTTAGATCGTGTTCTGCTCTATCCAAAAGAGCATGTCAGCCATATGTTGAGCTATGAGTCACTTGATAGCTGCTAAACTTTAGCAATTGTCTTCTTGGTGGCATAATTCTCCAAAATCACCAGGAGAAAAGAGAAAAGGATAAGACGTCAATGAGTCATGTTCTAAATTTAGGTGCTTTAAGGCAGCGTGTACGAGGCGAAGATTTAATAGCCGTATTCCAATAAGCCAGAATTTTCCCATGCGGTAGGTCACGCGATTGCTCAGACTTAAAGTTGAGTAGTAAAATAACCAATGGGATCGACAAACTATATAAAGTTTCGATATCATTAAAAGAGAATTAAGTAAATACATGAAAAAGTTCGGAGTTAATCGTATCGCTTAATATATCTTGAAATAAACGAAACCATTATGTCACACACAATGTCATAAAGAAGGTTTAGAGACCATTGTGTTACTCACAACTTCTTAGAAGAGATTTAGCATTCATATAGACAACCGTTATATAAAAATATAGAGGCACTCTACATAGTAGACATAAGTGATTGAAAATAGTCAACACTTATAAAAATTACTTTTATATAAGTAGGTAGCGGTAATCCAAATTTAAGTGTAAGAGATCGAAAAGAAAGTGGCTCATATATATGGGTATCCTTGTATAATACCAGCATTAATGCTCGAGGGAGTAAATAAGAAATCGAGAAGTACGCGATAACCAGAGTGGTCAATATTTATATAACTGACCGTTATAAGGTAAATAGTAAAACGTCATAAGATAGATGTAAGAGGGCGAAATCACAGCCTAGTGTTAAATAATCATTATCCATGCAATAGTAGTAGAGACGCAAAAGAGAGATTATAAAGGATCATGAAGCATGCGTGCGCAGATATCAAACAACGGTGAAAGATTCTTAAAAATTTTCAAAACACAATTATAGTCCAGGTTTTAAAAACGAACTAGTTCGCTATAACTTGAGCTCTAATACCAATATGTAACACCTCTAAAATTTAGAACGCAGCGGGACAACAACTTGGGGTGATACTTCATAGTCCATGTGTAAATTTTGTTTTATTGTATTGAGGTCATGACACCAAACCTTGACAATAACGCATAACCTGTATGCAAATCCAGTTGCCCCTGTACTCGGTATTATTGCCTCAAACCTACAATTCTCAATACAAATCGTCCATTGATAGGGTCCTCAAAAGAATTTGATTCATACCCTCAGACGGGGTTGTCAAACCCAATAGATCTATTAATTGTACTAGCATTTACCTCGCGGGTACTTAGCTATTCATGAAATTAGGGACTTTGGCAATAGCTACTCAAGTGTAATTTATCTCATTTCCGGGTCCAGCATACAAATCAAATCACTTGTGTTTAATATTTCAAAACAAGCATGTATCTCCCTCGTGGGTTTTTATAAAATGATTAAATATTAAAAGCAAGGCTATGAACTCATCGAGAAGTAATGAAGTAGTAACAACTGAAGTTAGATCAAGGATAGCGTGAAATCATGATCGCCTAAGTATCACCTAGAAAGAATGGTGACTTAGTATAAAGAAATAAAACGCACAGGATGAAAACAGCCAAAAGATACAATGAGGAAATCATGATCATGATATGGCGTTCTAATTACTTTTAACTAAGTCTATTTTTACCCAAACACTCCTATGTGACCTAAACTAATCAACCTCAAGTATACTCGTTAACCCGTTTAAATCAATTCAACACTATACAATTCTGCACTTACGCCGACTTAATGGACCTATATCTCAAAATACGTAATAGGTATAAACGAACGGTTTTCACCTAAAACATGCTATTCGACTCTATTTTACTAAGGTTATAAGGAAAATAACCCAAAATATTCAGATCCCAAGTGAAATTATCATTTTACCCTCATGTGTCAAATCTGATTATTTAAAAAGTTTTCTCGTTCCACTGTTTTTAGCATAATTCCCATTTTATAAATCCGTTTGACACAAAACGAAAGCCCATGTTTAGGTTTATCTAAATCCTACAGGTTTTACATAGAAAATAGGGCACTTAATATGGAAAGATCTGGAATTAAATTCATTTTAAAATCTGGGCACAATTTCTAGTTATTCTAGCCGTTTTGGTCGTAACTCATTCATCCAGAAAGGTTAGGGCTTTATCCAAAGAACCACATGGTCCTCATATGTTGTAACCTTCACCCATGTAGAAACTAATAGCCTCCAAGTCAAATAAATTCATTACAAGCCTAACTATCTGCATTACAAGTTCTAGGGACACACTAAGTTTGTTTCCACGGTTTTGGTCGTATCTCGACCATCCGAAAGAGTTGGAGCTTTATCCAACTCACAACTAGGACCTAAGATATTAACTTACTCATTTATATAAATAACCAGTAGGCTTTAAGCTAAAATTATTCCATTAGATCACAAATTATCTGTATAATTAGATTCAATGACCCATTTTGACCAGTTTCACTAATTTTGGCGTAACTAACTCATCCGGAGGAGTTACGACTTCATCCAACACACCATATGAATATGATATCATAATATATCCATTTATGTATAGATACAGTAGGCTCTAAGCCAAAAATATTCCATAATATGTCAAACTATCTGTACTGAATTTCCTAAGTGCTTGATAAAATTAGTTTCACTAATTCGATCATATCTTGGTCATTCGGACGAGTTACCTCCCCATGCAACTCGCCACTTATACCTTAGACAATTATCTACCCAACCAAGTCATATAATCACAAATTTGAAGCCAAATATACTTTGACAACACTCCCACAACCTGCTGTCCTATTTTGATGTTTCAACAACATTCAATCAAACAACTTAACTAGTATTTCTGACACCCTAAAATCATTCTAATGACATACCAATCATCATGAATCTCTAAAAAACACAATCATGTATTAAACCCAGAAATCAATCATGAAAATAATAAGGTTAATTGTAAAAATAAAATAGGAACAAGGTGATTAGAGGTTACTTAACAAAAATAGAGGAAATCGAAGAAAACAAACACCCTCATTATTCCCTTTGATTTGCCAAAACCAAACACCCCCTTAATTAGCCAAACCCTAACTTTTTATTGATCAAAACCTTGCAATAACACTAGTATTCAAAGCCTTTAAACATTGTTTACACCCAAAATCAATAAAATCTTCAAAAACCAAGTTTCTTGAAAAAGTCTTGCATATTATTTTCTTTTGCAAGGAATGATAAAGGATAATGTAAGATTAATGTAGAAGTGGTTGGAATTGATTGGAGAAGGTTTGATGATAATTTTGATGGTGTTGGTGTGGGTTCGACGAGAGCAGGAAAAACAATTTTTCTTATTTATGTTGTGTGTGTGTTTTATTTAAACCCAATTTGTATTTAATAACCTTCTAAGTGTAAAAAATAAGGGATGTTTGTTTGGGTTTATAGGTGGCCGGCCATATGGCTTGGGCCATGGTTCCATAAAATTTATTTTTAATTTTTTTTCTTTTATAATTTTTACTATCTATTTATTCAAGATATTATAAAATGTAAAAATACAATTTTGACACGGTTTCGGTTAAAACGCGGGAAGTAGTAAAAATAAAATAATTAGGCTCCCGTGGGAAAAATATGACATTTCTTAACTTCTTAGATGCTTAAATGTATACAAATCCTAAGCACGACTTGCAAATAGCCAAAAACGACGATTTTTACTAAATCGGCTAAAAAGCAAAAATAATAACTTCTAATTAAAGGTAAAAATAGAATCATGGCTCAGGATAAATATTGACCTTAAATTCAAGATGTTACAAAAAATAACTGATATTGTACAAATCATCCTTATTTTATGAGGCAATAACCCATAATTTAGGTCCAAATTAGTTGTTGTTTGATGGATATGTGCTTAATTAAGGTATAGAGTTGTTTCGTAAGGTTGGTATGATGATTTGATGCGGATGGAGCAGGTTGGAGATGGATGGCGTCGAAGATTTCAAGGTTTTACAAGATTTAAAGACTATATGACCATACACCAAAACTGCATATGGCCATATGGTTCATAGAATGAAGATTCTAAGCCATATGACCATACACCAAAACTGCGTATGCCCATATGCCTCCTTCAGTGAAGTCCAAAGAACATGGAAAGGCCATATGACCATACTGCATTATTAGCATATGCTCATATGCCCCAAGAACACAACCATTGAACAACCTGCATATGGCCATACGGATTTATTAGCATATAGGCATATGACCACTGCAGCAACTCCTATAAAGACCCACAAAAATTAGGTTTTAAGGGGTTTCTCTTCCACACACACCAAGGGATGGCTCATAACACTTCTTTGGGGATTTTTGGGGCTTTTTGGAGCACATGGAGAGGAGAATAACACCATTCAATTCTCACAAACATCATTGAAATCCAACAGTTAATTCTTGACTTATGATTATGATTATGTCTTGTTTCATTTCCTTTACTTGTTTGTTGGAATCACTCATTATGAGTGAGTAGTTCATTAGTGTTTGCTTAGATTAGATGTAGCTTATGGTTGGATAGTACAAACTTGGTGTGACCGTGGAAAACCCATTTGAGGTTTTTGATGAAATGAATGTTATGTTTTCTTTATTCAAACCTTGTATTTATCAATTAATATGTCTATGAATGATTGGATTAAGCTTGAAGACCAACTTCTTTTTAAAGTCATTTGTATTCTACTAATTGTCTATGCTTAGTGAAACTTTAATCTAGACCAAGGATTATTGGGATTTGTTAGCTGGGTAAGCTAATAGTTTTGAAGATTATTTAGTCACACTTATGACCCTTTGTGTAATTGAAATCCAAATATCAAATATTTTGTGAAATTACCTTTTCTATTGCTGGCGCTACAGTGATAAAAAAGTGACATGGTTTTAATCTGAGCCACATAAATCATTCTTGAAAATAATCTGAGCCACATAAACTCATGCAAAATTTTCGGTGGTTTCATGTGACTTATTCTACTTATGTGAAGATAAGTACAACAACTTAGATAAAGTCAAGCCATCAAATCTACCTATTTCACCCTCCTTCACCAAAACACAGATTTCACTCTCCCTCACCAAAACACAACACCACACACACAAAAAAAGCGCTCCTCCTATAAGCTTTGGTCTTCTTCCAGCCACTAACTCCAGCAAGTTCATATCCTCCAAACACATGACCGTCGGTAGAGATTCAACTACGATCATGTATGTGATATTTTCGGTCCTTTTTCTTCTTCTATTACAAGATATGTATGTTAATTTGAGTGCATGGGTCTTTAGTAACAACAACAACAACAACCAGGTGCATATATATTTTTTTAGATTCGTATGTGGTATGTGTATGTAGTAGCATTTGTGTTTTCATGCTCTTATATAAAACCCATATGTTTATATGTACTTTTGATGGGTGCATCATTCTTTTGCTCCATCTCATCCCATAAAGTGAGTGTCTTTCTTTATTTTATGTACGTGGTCGTATTGTGTTTGTGTTGATTTATTTCTAGCTTTGTTTGTCTTTTGTGCTTTGTTTCTTATTTATGATTTTCTTAGCTTATGGTTTATGTGTGTTTAGTTTAGTCAAGCTTATGTTTTGATTTACTTACATGTTTTTTGTAGTTGTTCATGGTGTAATGAATACAAGATGATTCACAAAGGATGAGGGATATGAACTCAAAGATAGATTATGAAGATTGTGAGGTGATTATATCAAGTTATTATTATTTGTTTATTAACTGACATGTATAAAATTTTAAAATACACATAAAAAACTAAAAAGGTATATGAAAAAAATTGGAAATTATTCTTTAAAGCATGGAAGATATATTTCAAGTTATTTAATTATAATTGTATATTGCAATTTCTATTTTGTTAATATAAAAGTTTGGTCTAATCAAGTAAAATGTGGTTGTAATATATTGTTTTCACATAATCTACACAAACTTATTTACTACTTTCTTTTGATTTCAAAAGTGTATCCGGTTCTCATTTTTTTTGAAAAAGGTGAACCATTTATTAATTAGAATAAAAGGATTACATCTCATGCAATTATTATTTTATTTTTAAGTAAGTTATAATTTTCTTTTGTAGGGTATGAAAAGCTTCTAAAAATTTGTCTGTCATGCATGTGCCTCAAACATAGTACGTTGAAGCATGATGGTTGCTTTACCCTTATAATTTCATTGTAACAAGTTTTAACAATTTCTTTCCATTATTTTCACATGTGAAGATTAAGAAACATTATAAAACCCTAATTTAACCTAAACATGTTTATACTTAATCCATAGGTTAACATACTTTTATTTTCACTTTTCCATGATATATAGGACCATATGACATAAGAATAAGTGCATAAAATCATAAACATAAATAATAACTCATTTTACATATTAGAAAGTCCTTAGTGGTGATTATGGCTATATTTAACATGTAACACATAAAATCATAAGAAATAAAAGTATAAAGAATTAAGAAAACCTTAGTGATGACTAATGAGATGAAAATAATTCTAAACCGTGTTTAGCTTCAAAACCAAAGCTTTACAAGCAAATAAATCCTAGATTGGTTAGAAACCCTAAGCTTCCCTTTTCTTTTCTTAATCCTTGCCAAATGATGAACCAATGCATGCAAACACCTAAATACCATAGGAATGATGTGTAAAGGGTTGGTATAATCTTAGAAAATCAAGTGTGGATTTGTTATAGATGGCTTAATTAGAGCCGTGGGTTTTGGGGTGGTATAAGAGAGGAAGAAAATGCATTTTGCATGTAAAGAGTTTTAATGGTAAAGTTACTTATGCATGCATGTAGTACTTATAGTAAAAGCCCATTAACTAACCAAGGGTAACTTTCTAACCCTACTCAAGATTAATCAAGACAAGTTGATAAAGGTGTAAGAGTTTTTGTTTTCTTAAATACTAGATATTATGCAAAAGTTGAAAAAGTCCCTTGGGTTCTATCCTAAACATTTCGGCACAATATACATATATGTGATGTTATATTTATTATTTTGAGTATTGGGTATAATCGTGGGTATTCGTTTAGGCGTAGTTAGGTTTTGGAACTTCCGGGAATGCCTAAACGCATTTTTATCGAGAAGAAACGTAGAGCATTTTAACTAGCCAAATAAAATAAGATGAACAAAGTTATTAATTATCCTCCATAATAATCATATAACCAATTGCTTTGATGTAATCATTATAATGTTTTAATGCCCGTTTCATTGAAATGGAATTCATTTTTATTTACAGCGATTTACTAACGTTTACGGTTAAGAGCAAACGCGTAAAAACCCGAAAAATAAATTGATGAATTACATAATGTCCAACAATGACTAAAACACGAGGTTTATACATATGACCACTGCAGCCACTCCTATATATGACCCCACGACAATTATGGTTTAAGGGGTTTCTCTTTCCACACACAGCAAGATGGCTCGAACCCTTCTTTTAGGGATTTTTTTGGGGCATTTTGAGCACATGGAGAGGAAAATAACACCATTCAATTCTCACAAACATCATTGAAATCCAACGGTTAATTCTTGACTTATGATTATGATTATGTCTTGTTTCATTTCCTTACTTGTTTGTTGGAATCATCATTATGAGTGATAGTTCATTTAGAGTTTGCTTAGATAAGATGTGCTATGGTTGGCTAGGTACAAACTTTTGTGTGACCGTGCCAAAACCCCATTAGAGGTTTTTGATGAAATGAATGAGTTATGTTATTCTTTATTCAAACCTTGTATTTATCAATTATTATGTCTATGAATGATTGGATTAAGCTTGTAGACCAACTTCTTTTGAAAGTCATTTGTATTCCACTAATTGTCTATGCTTAGTGAAACTTTAATCTAGACCAAGGATTATTAGGATTTATTGGTTTATTTTTTAATTTTTATTTTTTTAGCGGTTAAGCAAATAGTTTTGAAGAATTATTTAATCACACTTATGACCCCTATGTGTAATTGAATCAAATATAAAAAGTTTTTGTGAAATTTCCATTTCTATTGCCAGTGCTACAGTGATAAAAAAATAACATGGTTGTTAATCTTAGCCACATAAACTCAGCAAAATTATCGGTGGGTTTCTGTGACTGTATTCTACTTAATGGGAAAGATAATTACAACAACTTCAATAAAGGCAAGCCATCAAATCTACCTATTTCACCCTCTTTCACCAAAACACATATTTCACTCTCCCCTACCAAAACACAGCACCACACACACACACACAAAAGCGCTCCTACTATGAGCTCTAGTCGTTCTCCAGCCACTAACTCCAGCAAGTTCATATCCTCCAAACACATGACCGTCGGTAGAGATTCGACTACGATCATGTGTGTGATATTTTCGGTCCTTTTTCTTCTTCTATTACAAGATATGTATGTTAATTTGAGTGCATGGGTCTTTAGTAACAACAACAACAACAACGAGGTGCATATATTTTTTTTTAGATTCGTATGTTGTATGTGTATGTAGTAGCATTTGTGTTTGCATGCTCTTATATAAAACCCATATGTTTATATGTAAACATACAGTAGGCTCTAAGCCAAATATATTCTATAATATGTCAAACTATCTGTATGAATTCACAAGTCATCCGTTTTGACTAATTTCACTAATTTGGCCATAACTTGGTCATCCGGACGAGTTACTACTCCCTCCAACTCGCCACTTATACCTTAGACAATTATCTACCCAACCAAGTCATATAATCATAAATTTTAAGCCAAATATACTTCGACAACACTCCCACAACCTGCTGTCCTATTTTGATGTTTCAAAACTTTCAATCAAATAACTTAACTAGTATTTCTAACACCCTAAAATCATTCTAATTCCATACCAATCATCATGAATCTCTAAAAATCACAATCATGTATTAAACCCAGAAATTAATCATGAAAATAATAAGGTTAATTGTAAAAATAAAATAGAAACAAGGTGATTAGAGGTTACTTAACAAAAATAGAGGAAATCGAAGAAAAGAAACACCCTCCTTATTCCCTTTGATTTGCCAAAACCAAACACCCCCTTAATTAGCCAAACCTTAACTTTTTATTGATCAAAACCTTGCAATAACACTAGTATTCAAACCCTTTAAACATTGTTTACACACAAAATCAATAAAATCTTCAAAAACCAAGTTTCTTGAAAAAGTCTTGCATGTTATTTTCTTTTGCAAGGAATGATAA
>BQNB010132617.1:0-18596 GCA_026074375.1 Tanacetum coccineum
ACATCTCATCATTTATTTTGGTCATGTGATCTTGCTTCAAACATTTGGGATTTAATTTTCAAATGGGTTGATCTTTTTTCAAATGCGGTGAGCTCTTTAACGGAAATGTTTTCGTGGCTTGATAATATGAACTTGAGAGCTTCAAGGAAATTGGTGTCAAAATCTATTATTGAGGTCTCTCTTTGGGTTATTTGGAAGTTCCGCAACCAACTCGTCTTCGACAAAAAGGACTAGCATCGAAAAGATCTTTTTGAGCACATAACTAGTTATTCATTTCTTTGGTTTTCTAGTAGGAATAGAAAGTTTCATGTTTCTTGGAACCAATGGATTCAAAATCCTTTGCTTGATAACTCTTTGTAATTTTCCAGCTACTTGCTAGTTCTTTATATATTTTCTTCAGCCGTTCAAATTTTTTTTTATCGCAGGTGCCAACTAAAAACAACTAGCTGTTGCACCTTGAAAGAATCTCCTTTACTTCCAATAATATGATAATTACAAGTCAAGTGAAAAAAAAATTGATGGATCTTTTGGAATGGTTTAGTGATTTAACAGCAACATAGTTTCACAAGTGTACATATTTTTACTTGAAAACTGTGTTGAGTTATGGTGATCAAAGAACGAAACATATTTTATAAGTACAAAGTCTTGGGTGAACAAAAAAAAGTATGTTTCTAATTGACATTATCCTTAAAAGATGCAAACATTAAAACTCAACGTATACTTAACACAATATATGAAGTTCTAAAGATGAGAGTATTGACACACATATACCATCATTATGTAAAAAAGTGAATCGTACAGTTTAGAAGCAGTACCTACGATCGACCGGCAACCCAGAAACTGACTAATTAAGACTGTTTGGAACTGGGAGCTGTCGATCAACACCACCAAAATGTAATGGCAATTAAACCAACAGTGTATTATTTGTAAAAGTTAAATTTCAAAAAAGTCAACGAATTAATATAAAAAGTCAACGAATCTTTACCAGTTGAGTTTTCCTCTTTCCAAAAAAACAGTTGACTTTTGTTTGATTCTGTGAAAAGCTTCGTGATCACCAACCTTCGACGTTAAGCTAGCCACTTCAATTTTATAAGACCAACAACCTTATATAAGATATTTATTACTCCACAATTTAGCATAATAATTGCTAAAACAATTTTTTTTAGAAAGGCAACAATATATACCACAAAAGGAAAAAATACAAACAAAGGCGTCCAAACTTCAATAATCAAGACGATTGACGGAAGCAGGACCCTAGAGAGGAAATCATACAACCCACGAGGGCTAATACTCAAAAGAACTCAAACACAAATAAGAGAAAGATACACAACTAAAGCAAGGGAAAAACAATGTCCAACCACTAAATACCGAGAACACATATCACAATCAAGCCAATATTGCTAAAACAATATTGAAATTGTGTACTCGTAATGTATAATTAACAAGTAGGAGTATTAAATAGCCACGTGTTGTGACGGTGTATTTTTTAATAAGTTAAATCGTCTGATTACTATGTTTTTTTTTGCAAAAGAATATTGCATATGTTTATATAATTTGATTTCATGCGGTTTCATAAAATAAAATCGTATAATAGAATTCATATTGTTTGTATCGTTCAAATATTTGTAATCATTTTGACTTATTACCAGAAAAATAACAAGTTGAGTTAAAAATTTTAATCATTATTTCTTTATAAAATCGTGCGTAAGTTACAAACATTGCAATGTTTGACTAATTTTATTACAGTATAAACTTAAAGACTTTTTTATGAGTAAATTGCATAAAAGTGTACTAAACTTATACTCAATTTCAATTTAATTTACTTAACTTTTTTTTTCTCAATTTAATGTACCTAACTTTTTTTTGTTGCAAATGAAGACAATTAAGAGGTTACCAGGTCACCATCAAGTTACCTTTTCTCCAACATGATTTTCCGGCAACCTAGCATTCAGACGACCCACCACCACCACCTCCAAATCGATCACTACCGGCACCACCCAAAGCGATTTTGACCGATTTTGTTCGTTTTCGACCATTTCGTCCGTTTTCGACCGATTTCCTCCGTTTTTGACCGTTTTTGACAGATTTCAACCGATTTCGACCTTTTTTGATCTATTTCGACCGCTTTTGACTAATTTCGACCGATTTTGACCGTTTTCGTCCGATTTCGACCGTTTTCGACAGATTTTGACCGATTTCGTCCGATTTCGTCCGATTTTGATCGTTTTCAACCGATTTTAACCGTTTTGACCGATTTCCACCGATTTCAACCGATTTCGATCGTTTTTTACCGTTTCCGTTCGTTTTGTACGTTTTTCTACGCTTAAATACCTTTTTGAACGTTTTTAAAAAAGTTTTATCGGTTTTATACGTTTTAGTACTTTTTATAAGAATGTAAAAAGCGTATGAAGACGTATAAATCGTACAAAATGTACGAAAACGAAAGTAACGTAAGAAAACAAAGAAAAACGGAGAAGGACGTAAACGAACAAATCGCACAAAAATAGACGAAAACGTACAAAAACGTTTCACAACGTTTAAAAACGGACGAAAACATTCAAAACGTTCAAACAAGCTTGACAACGTGAAAACTGTAGAAAACGCACGAAAACAGATGAAATCGGTCGAAAAGGTTCCAAAACGGTTGAAACGATCAAAAACGGACGTAAAGGTTCGAAAACGGTCGAAATCGGTCAAAATCGGTCGAAATCGGTTGAAAATGATCGAAAACGTTCAAAATCGGTTGAAATTTTTGTCAAAAAAAATCGGTCGAAATCGGTTGAAACCGGTCGAAAACGGACTAAAACGGTCAAAATCGGTCGAAAACGGTCTAAAACGTTCAATATCCGTCCAAATCGGTCGAAATCTGTCGAAATCGGTCGAAAACAGAGGAAATCGGTCGAAATCGGTCGAAAACGATCGAAATCATTCCAAAATGGCGATGGTTGTGGCTTGCCGAAGGCGGTAGTGGTGGAGGTCGCCAGTTGGAAAATCATGTTTGAGAAGAAGGTAACTTGATGGTGACCTGGTAACCTCCTAATTGTCTTCATTTGCAACCAAAAAAAAGTTGGGTACATTAAATTGAGAAAAAAAAAGTTTAGTACATTAAATTGAAATTGAGTATAAGTTTAGTACACTTTTATGCAATTTGCAACCAAAAAAAAGTTGGGTACATTAAATTGAGAAAAAAAAAGTTTAGTACATTAAATTGAAATTGAGTATAAGTTTAGTACACTTTTATGCAATTTGTCTTTTTTTATTGATATATATTCTTTATAAACAACTTGCTAAATATTTATTAGATATTTGATATTAAATAATTGTAAAAAATAAAGTTTGAAGTAGTTTTTGTAACTTGTTATATAATTTAACGGTGCGTTTTAATTTATTTTTTTTATAAAGTTTTTATGAAATATATATAAATGTAAAGGAATAAAGCTTAAGGTAGTCTTTGTGAATTATTAGTAGTTTAAAGGTTGGTTTTAATATTTTTTCGTTTTTGTAAAAAAACATATATTCAACTTTAACATTTTATATAAAATTGTAGATTAATCAAAAGTATTGCAATATATATGGCTCATTTTGTTTGCAATTTAGAGACTTCTTCATCCGTATCTCTACTCCTTATAAAGGAAATTTAGCTAAATCTTGAATTTTCAACATCAACCTTGAAAAGTTGAAAATTGAAACTATTTTCGGAAATATTGAAAATTGAATATAATTTCGGTAATATTGAACATTGAAAGCTTGAATGTATTTTCGATATGTTGAAACTACATCATACAGCTTGCACCATACACCAACCGCATATGTTGAAACTGCATATGTGCAAATCTGTTTTTGGGAAAGATACCAATATCACACAGCTTGCACCATGGCTGCCACACTTAATGCCTATATAAACAAGGTTGAGACCATGATCATACCAATATCACACAGCAGAAGATCACACAGCAGAATAAATGGCACCCGGAAATCAAAGAAGCGTTGATGATGCTGATTTAGAGGTTCTTCAAGCAGGTTTGTTTTACAATATTATTGAATCCCGTTAATTACGTCTTCTTTGATTATGAATTTTTGTATTTTTATTTGAATTTTATTGGTCTTGAACTGTTCATGCATATGCACATTAAGTTTTCGATTAAATTTTTCGTCATGTGGATATCAAGTTAACATAAAAAGTTTCGTCATGTGGATAACAAAAGTGTTTTTATCTTGCTACTAATGGATGTGTTTTTTGTTTTCCGACACGAATGGAGATACATGCCCTAAAATTCCACTACTTGCATACGTACTTCTCAATCGGGTTGTATAACTTAGATGTGTAGTTAGTTGTAGTTAGTATGTAAATTATATTGAGTATAAAAAAATGTGTTGTAACTGCTGCTTGAACAAACAATTATTGAGTTTTTCTAACAGGAATAAGGGTTCAAGGGATCAAATGCTTTGTAAACATGAATGCAAGAGGGTGAGGACAATGTTCGGGTTTCGGGTCATGAATATGTGTCTGGCCATGTGATTATTCATGTTTTTATCATTTTTCATTAATTGGGTGAAGTTTATCTCTTTTCTTATTCCAGAAAAATCACCTTTTAATGTAGGGAAATGAGCAACAATTTTAAGATGGGTGATGAGCAGAAAAGTAAGAGTACTAAGGATGAGACACTAATGTAAGGTACTTATCTTAACTCAGAGTTCTTTATAAAATGTATCATGGTCATGGAGGTGGTGGTGGTGGTGGTTTTAGAGTTGAAAGAACACCCTTACTTAAGAGAAATGCAAGTTACTTATCTTAACTCAAAGTTAGTTATAAATAATTCGTACTACTTTTGTGGGTTTTATATATATGCAGGGTTTAAGGAGAAACGAAAATGGTGAAGCAGGGGACCTAGAGCTTGGAGATGATGTGCCGGTAATCGAGCTTGGGATGCAGGTTTTTGTATTTAATTATTGTGTTTGCTATATCAGAAGCAAATTTGATCAGTGTCTTATGCAATATGTTTTGCAATAGCTAATTATTCTATTCTGATCATTTAAGGCAACAATTCTGGATTTTTGACAGTCGATGTGGGAGTAGCTGCAACAGCATTGCTCTGATTTTTTAGGGGTCATTTTATATTCTTATATAGTAAAAAATCCTTGTGGGAGTAGCTGCAACAGCATTGCTCTGATTTTTTAGGGGTCATTTTATATTCTTATATAGTAAAAATCCGTGAACGACTGATTATTTGATGATCACTATATTAAACACTAGAAGCGCATCTAAATATTTTCTTTTGTAGTTCGTTTGTTATTCCTGAATCCTGATGATCTTGTTCTCATTATTCCATGTCACGCTATCACTTTTAAAATTGCAATGAGAAAACCCTTAATCTTGTGCACATTGACCTTATAGATTTATTCGACCATGATATGGTACATTTTATACTACAATAATTTTTTTTCCTTTTTAACATTCTTGATGCCTAGAAGTATATTGAAATGCCTAGGTTTATTTTCTATTCCAATATGTGATCATGTAGCTATTTTGATGATAAATTTTCGTTTAGACACTTTACGATATGAAACTTTTATCATTTTATGAAAAATTAATGCCAGTCTTTTTATTTATACTTGCTCTTGAATTCTAGAAGCATATTGAAATGCTCAAATGCTTTGCTATTATGTTAAGGTTTTATTAATTAATTATCGTGTAGATACTTTACGGGTATGAAAATTAATACATTTTTGTAAATTGGGATGCGGGTGTATGATTTGCAGGTGTTCCATGTACAAGGGAAGAACATAGCGTAACACCTCCAAATAGGGTCGCATCGAAATATGGGTCTGAGAGTGTTACATCATAATACTATAGCACAAGATATAAGAACGACCTCTAAGTGAGCCGTTTAAAAATGATACATTGGATTTAATAAACTTGTTTGTTACAAAAGCTCAAGGCTAAACATGTTCACTTGTAAAAGTAAAGATTTTAAAACATAACAAATGTCCCCAAAATGTAAAGCTTCTAAATCTTTATGCAATGACATCTAAAATAACGACCACCAATGTATCCTTGTCTTGTACCTTTTTGACCTGAGAAAAACATGCTTTAAAATGTCAACATAAAGTTAATGAATTCACATGTTTAAGTTATGTATAAAGTAAGACTGCAAGATTTCCAAGTGTATGATATGTAACAAATACAATATCACAAAAGTAATTACAAAATGCACTAAGCTCATGACACTGAGGCTCAACATATATGTATGCAAACTAATGCAAATAATGTGCCCGTGTAGATGTTCAACCCGCAACATCCAAATTGTTCCGACATAGTATACATTCGTTGTCCGGCAAACCGGAACAGTGAGCGCTACTCACCCGAACGGGGATGTCAATCACAAATAAATCTATTCATAACATTCGCGCTTATAGTCCAGTAATTAACAGTTCACGATTCATGGGTAATAGTGGGTTATAGCTACTTAGGGAAACTCGTAATTTATTTAAATGTGTACTTGCATCCAAATTATAAAACAATACATGTTTCTCACCCTAAAGAATTGAGCAAGGGACCATAAATCGAGGCCATGATAAGGGACTCTTTTGATTAAGTTTTTGAAACGAGTCCATGCATCGTAGATAGGTTCATCTTGATGTTGTTGGAACACCAAAGTATATCTTTGGAATGGGAAGGTTGTGTTTCGTGGGGGGTTTTGAAAGGGTGTGGTTGGTGGTCTTTCATACATCATGATGGTGAACGAAAGAGTGATTTACAAAACAAATGGCACAAAGAAAAGATAGACTACGAGAAAGCTAATATGCGGGAATTAAATCTTACTTGAAAGGATTCAAGCAAGTAGAACTAAGTTAAACTATGATCAAAACCTAACTATTCCCCGGTAGCGGCACCAAAAACTTGATGTGCAGTCGTCGTAGGACTTCTACACAAGAAGTTTTACAACTCCCTAGGCAGTGTACCTAATCGTTGTAGTGTAGTATAGGCAAGACTCGATGTTGTTTATTGTTCACTTCGGGAATAGGTTGGGAAGGCTTAATCACGGTCTAACATAATTCTAAGGGTTGAGGGAAGATTCTTTTTGTATTTTTGTATTTTATAGAAAGCAGGTGAATCATATAATTGGAGAGAGTGGTTTGGTTTTAGCTATTTAAACTAAATAACGACTACGCTAATGCTGATAACAATAAGATAAAAGATTGTGCTTATTTAATCATGTATTACTCCCTATATTGCTTCTCCTAGTGTTGTTGTCTTGTCACACTCGTGATGATCTATGTAACTATTTCCTAAAGCATGAACGAATTACACGAACCCGCCGTCTACTTAGTATGCCGCTAGAGCAACGCACATGCAAGGTAGTATGAAGACTATTACACGGCCCCTAGGAGTTTACTAAGTGCATGTGAAATACATTAAAAGTGGATCAACCATATTAGGGGGCAAGGTAGTATGAAGACTGTTACCCGATGGTATTTTTTCTTCACAATCACGTTTCCCTAGACATATCAACAGCGATAAAGACAAAAGCTGGTTTTCTAAGACCTAACGTGCACATCCATCACAAGAGGCAACATGATATGTGAGAAATCACATATCTTTATTATACCAAAATGGCCCTTAAATGATCATAATGTGCAAAAATATACTTGTATTTGTGTATTTTGTTTGTGAATGTGTAGGTACGGATAATGCAAAAACCACAAGAAAATGGTCAAAACCGGACAAACACGGACACGGGAACGGAAAGAGTACAAAAGAG
This sequence comes from Tanacetum coccineum, assembly GCA_026074375.1. Taxonomy (NCBI): domain Eukaryota; kingdom Viridiplantae; phylum Streptophyta; class Magnoliopsida; order Asterales; family Asteraceae; genus Tanacetum; species Tanacetum coccineum. The sequence continues at coordinate 7,764 of BQNB010132617.1, forward strand.
CCAAAGATTTCTAGCAAAAGGTCAATAAAGTCAACTCTTGGTCAACATTGGTCAACCACAAAAAGACAAAATCCTTTGAAAATACCACAAATACCCTTAATGTTAAACTAAATTCACAAAAAGCCCTAAAACACTAACACCGTTATCTCCTTTATAATAAAGAGATAACGGTCGTTAAATTCTTATAAAACCAATAACCTGTTACCCTTTCAAATAACCCAAGCCCAAATGCACCCGGCCCATTTCTTTTTATAAAAACCCAAAGTCAAACCCCCAAACCCTGTGGTCAAACAAACAGTTAAAAGAAAGAAAAAGGCGCGAGTTTCCTTTTTACTATTCATCATCATCTTCGTGTTACCCTGAGTTAAAATCAAAGGGTTAATTCAAATTGATGATATGGCTCAACAATTCAAGTGACAAGGTACGATGTGGCAGAGTTAGACGTCATAAAAGCTCCTTATTGGTCTAAGTGCACAAGAAAGGACACGCGGATATATGAAAGAAACACTCCAATGATTGAGATTTTGCACTAAATCTAGTGCAAAAGAAGCACAAAGGGGTCTGACACACGGAATGCCACGTTGGCAATCCGTGTGCTCATCAAATCAATCCAACGGTGAAAGATGGGTATCCAATGATTGAAAGGAATAAAGGGTGTGGATTAAAAGGAGCGTATAACAAACTTGGAGACCTGGAAGCTTCCTTATCCTGCTATAAATACAAGGGCATCCTCACTCACAGAAATATCTAGCTTAATTAGGAGTAGTGTAAAATTAGCTTATAGCTTATTGTATTTTCTAGCTTATAATCGTTCAATCTTTGTAATATTCAATATTTGTAAATTTCATTTGAAAAGCATTGTATTCTGTTTTTATTAATAAAAAGTTTGTCATTTCGTCTTATAAGTCTTATGTTTTATTATTTCACTAAATTTGTATGATGTTGAATAAGCTTTCTACTGTTTAAATAAGCTCTCATTAAGCTCCTCCATCTCTACTCTTAAGCTGGCTGTTGGTATGTGTGTAATTTACACCATACTGTTTACTTTAAATTTCGACCCTAAACGACCAAAAACGCACATAAAAGGCCATAATATTGCTTGTTTTTGTTGTTTGTACTGTGCAGGTACCGGATATTCACTAAAAGACAAAAATCAAAGCCAAACCGGACAAAACCGAAGCACGGATCTGGACAAGAGCTGCGAAAAAACTGAGGCCAAGGTACAAAAGGATGAAAACGGGCTCAACCCGGGAAATTACCGGAATCGACTCGACAACATTTGTGTAGTTAATGAAGTCAAAAACGAAGTCCAAAGTCAACTCGAGATACGTCATTGGATAAAAAGCATCGAAAAAACGAACCCGGTAAAAACCAAAATGTCTCAAAAGTGGGCCTGCCTGTACCACTAGTGGGCGGATCAGCCACTTTCATCATATAAGGCCCAAATCCCTTTAAAATGCACGTTTAACCCCAACTCCCTAATCTGGTTACCTCGGGGGGGTTATTCCTTTATGGCGTTTATGCTAACACTCCAACACTTTGAGGGGCGGTTTTGCCATCTCCTGAAACTTGTACACAAACAAGGATTAGTTTGCAACAACAACAATACAACTTGGAGGACTCAACTTGCCCAAATCCAAAAACAACTCACCCCCTGCTACCTTTTATACCTAGTCGAACCCTAAACCTTTCCCGACTTACAATCCCAAAACCTATTAAACCTTCCCCCCCTATTACTTTACAACACCCCCTATTACACAGGGGATCAACCTTCCTCCTTTCCATAACCCTTATTGCCACCTTGGGCAATCCATTGAAAAAAAGCAAAATGATTCAAGGGTCACGATCATCTGGAAATTGGGGCCACAAGCAAAAAGGAGGGCTGAGATGAAAGGTTTGAAGCACTCACACATCTAACACAAACAAAACACAAAGGGTGAAGACTCTGCCTATAAAAAAAGAAGGGAAGACAGAAGTTGTAGGGTTAGTATAATTTTGTGTAATTTTTAAGTTTTAATTTTTAAGTGTAGTTTTAACATTTCAATGTTATGTTTCTGTTTTTAACTTATCCTGTTTTTAGCTTATTCAAAATGATTGTGTACATAAGACTTAAGTTCTAATAAAAGTGCTGATTGGAAGTCATCATCTCTAAGTATCATTTCCATTTTTCCTTATTGTTTAAAATTTACAAAAATACAAAAATCTGTCAAAAGCAATTAGAGCATGTAAATTTGGTATGGGCCATGGTTTGGGCTTATTGGTAAGCCAATCGGTAGTGTTTGTGGTTTGCTGAATTCAGAAGAAAGCCCCAAGGGAACTTGTAAGTTCCCTTAATTTCCAATTTCTTGAAATTCCACTGTAGCATTGCTTATTGGTTACTTCTTGTGCTTATTTTCTTTATGTCTGCCTATCTTATGCTTATTTGAATCATCTTTTGTAATTTTAAGTGCCTGCATTGTTGTTTGGCCTCTTGATTCTTGTTTAGTAGAATTTCTGTCTTTACATACTCATAACAGCTTGATTCATGTTCTGCTTTTAAACTGCTTATTTCTATGTTTTAAGTTTCCCAATAGGTGCATATTAAGCTAATAATTATCTGGTATTAAGGGTTGGTTCTTTAAAAATCAGAGTTTCAAGTTTAAAATTGTGTTTTCTGTATTTAAAGGGGTGTTTGGGACAGGACCTAAAATGGTAAAAAGGGGTTCTTAACGACCTTGGGACATTAGGCTAAATTCAACACTCTATTTTAAGAGGATTTAATCAGTTATAAAAGTCTTTAAAGATTAATACACATCGAAGTTTGATTGGTGTTATGTTTCATGTGTTTAATCTGTGCTTTTTAAAGTTTCTTTCAATTTGCTTATATTTGATGATTGCTCAAATGCTGTTTTTTTTGTTTGATTTATGTTTCATTCTAAGTTATATGCAGTAGGATTAATAATGGTTAATTGTACATTTGCCATTTTTGTTTTGTCTCAAATCTGTCATTGAATGCAGTGGGTTTAAGTTTATCTATCTCTTAAATACCCAAGCTGCTTAATCAAATTCTATTTTACTTTGCTTAATGTAAATGCTTAACTTCTGTTTCAATTTGCTTATTAAGTCTAGGTATAGGTGTGTTTCAGCTTACTTGTGTTTTTCCTTGTCTTATTGTAATTTAAAATGACCAACAGTTTTCAAACTAATCAAAGGGCTTAAAAAGCTATGATGTCCCTCTTTCGTGCTTTTTTCGAGCTTAGCAAATTTATCTAATTTTGTTAATTTCTGTTTTTTTGTGCATATTAGTGTTTGTTCTTAATACTGTTTAAGCTTTTTAGTTTTACAGAGCTTTTTAGTCCTTGCTTCAAGAATTTAGCTCAAAAGTGGTTCCATTGGCTGTTTGCTGTCATTTTAGGACAACTGCTTTTTCCTTTTAATGTTTACCAACTTTTTTCCTTTGCTTATCTTTGCTTATTTATATGCTTATTAGTGTCGTTTGTCATTTGTAATTGATTATTTACCTTTGCCTTTTGCTTAAACAGTCTAGAATTAGGCCAATAGTTAAGCCTCATTGTCTAAGTCTTTTTAGCAATTTGCTATTTTCCTTTTGCTTTTCCAGTTTATTATTAGATTTTAACAAAAAGTTGTAATTGTAAAATGCTAAATTTATGTCCTCTTTAGTATGTGTAAAAAGAATTTAAAAAATAATTTTTTCAAAAGGGAAGGGCTTCGGGGTTCGAACACATGACCTCCCCTCTTACAAAGCCTCTTAGCACACTCACGCAACACCAACTGCCTTGGGACTTTCAACTGTTTGTCCTTTGCACAATTTATACTATCCTCGTTTTAGCTTTAACCTTTCACGCCTACTTTTAGCTTAATAACAGTTATTTATAAGTTTTTTTTGTTCAACTTTTATTTTTTTAGATTAAGAATAGTTTAAAGTTTTTCTTGTGAATTATTTTTTAGTTCTTTTTTATAAAATTGTTTAGGTATTTTTTTATATTTAATTCATTAAATTATTAAAATATTCATTAGAGAAAAAAGAAAATAAATAATCAATAAATAAATACAATCTTTTTTTTTAAAATTTTCTTTTATTGTGTATTTTCTAGGAAAAATAAATTTACATATGTAGGGTCATTTTTGCAAAGTTTCACTTTTTAAAGAACGGGATTCGTTCCCGTTCTTGTTTTGACTCGTTTTTAGTCTTAATCAACTCCGTTTTCGATCTAGTTTTTTTTAAACTTCCTTTTTAGTCAACTAGGACCCATTAATAGTTAGAAAATAGATTTTAGGATTTAAATTTGAAAATTTAGGTTTTTAGCCGCGTTTTTACGTTCCCATTTTAGGTTTTAACTTAAATTGCTTTCGTTTTAGGTTTTCTTTTAGACCCCCTTTTGCTTATTTTTCCAAGTCCTAGCTTATTTGTCCCCAAAATGCCCCAAGACTTAGCCAAAATCTAGCTTTAAGCCTTTAAGCTATTCTGCCACCTTTAAGCTTATTTTTAAGCTTATTGACAGCTTTTCGATTCTCCAGTCCAGCCTCGTTGGGGATAAACGACCCGGGAACACTCTATACTACTTCTCGGTATCATTGATCTTGTTGATTTTTAGACTTATATATATTTTATATATATTATATATTATATATATATTTATAGTGTGAAAACCACCAATCAATTTTTGGCGCCGCTGCCGGGGAGGCTGTGAAACCGACTATCGTTGCTGTTGAGCATTTGTGTTTGAATCTGTGCATATTATCTAAAAAAAAAAAAAAAAAACATTGTCCATAAAAAGAAATAAAATTCACAAATTGGTAAAAATACCAAAATATAATATTCTCAACAGAGGTATTATCATAATAACTTCCGGTGAACTTGTTGGTTCCCAACTCGAACAAAAGATTTAAAACTTGCCTTTGTGTCACTTGTGAAATACGGCTCACCTTTAATTGATAAACAAACTATAAAGTGGGTATAAGGAGGGTTGTTCCTAGGAACTACGACCCGAAAGGAGAAATAAGCTTCGCGCTATTCCTACTCCTCCGCTCACCTGTGCGTTTATCTTTTTGAGAGCTACCGTGAAGCTTGCTGATTATCAGGTTTAAGTTGTCTTATCATTTTGTCCGTTAAAATAAATTGTGAATTAATGGAAAAACCAAAAATAATCTTCTTTTTCTTCGTATCATTTAATTCTTTTCTTATCCATCTTAATGTTTAATTCTTATGACGTCATTCGATTATCGTTTGAATCCAATTTACGCGATTAAAGAATGCTCGTCTTGTGGAAGTTTGTACACTTCAAACTGTGGTTGTTCGAAAGGGAGTCTTGAAGACAAGATTCTTGTTCCTAAACCCCCTCGAAATTGTGCAAGGTGTGCAAGGTGTGGAACCCCGGTTGATGGTCCGTATTGTCAAGGATGTGCTCTTTTACGAAAGAAATTTAAGGAAGATTTGTTTACATATTATGTGGAAAATGAATTTTTCGAAGACCTTCAAGATACTTCCGAGTCATCCGATGACAATACCAACGTTGTTAATGCTCCTCAAGAGCCAAAAAAAGAAATAAAATTCACAAATTGGTAAAATACCAAAATATAATATTCTCAACTGAGGTATTATCATAATAACTTCCGGTGAACTTGTTGGTTCCCAACTCGAACAAAAGATTTAAAACTTGCCTTTGTGTCACTTGTGAAATACGGCTCACCTTTAATTGATAAACAAACTATAAGAGGGGTATAAGGAGGGTTGTTCCGAGGAACTACGACCCGAAAGGAGAAGGTTTTTAATAGCTTCGCGCTTTCCCGCTCCTCCGCTCCTTTGTGCGTTTGTCTTTTAAAGAGCTACCGTGAAACGAGTTGACTATTGGTTTAAGTTGTCTTATCATTTTGTCCGTTAAAATAAATTGTGAATTAATGGAAAAACCAAAAATAATCTTCTTTTTCTTCGTATCATTTAATTCTTTTCTTATCCATCTTCATGTTTAATTCTTATGACGTCATTCGATTATCGTTTGAATCCAATTTACGCGATTAAAGAATGCTCGTCTTGTGGAAGTTTGTACACTTCAAACTGTGGTTGTTCGAAAGGGAGTCTTGAAGACAAGATTCTTGTTCCTAAACCCCCTCGAAATTGTGCAAGGTGTGCAAAGTGTGGAACCCCGGTTGATGGTCCGTATTGTCAAGGATGTGCTCTTTTACGAAAGAAATTTAAGGAAGATTTGTTTACATATTGTGTGGAAAATGAATTTTTCGAAGACCTTCAAGATACTTCCGAGTCATCCGATGACAATACCAACGTTGTTAATGCTCCTCAAGAGCCATTCGTTGGTAATCAGGACCCCGGTGAAAATTCCTCACCAAGTCCTCTACACATTGACCATTGTTGTCACGAGTGCGGTGATTCGTTAGATGGAATCTTTTGTCGACAATGCACTTGTAAGTCTTGTGGGAAAGGTGCTCATTACGGTTATAATTGTCCTCCGAAAGTTCCGATTATCTCTAATCCGGAACCATGCAAAAATCAAACCATTGGTGAGCACCTACAAAACTTGCAAAGTTTACAACAACAATGTCTTCTTGGTACATGCCAAAAATGTGGTTGTAATGAATACAATGGAGTTTGTTTTTATTGTAAAGTTGGAAATGGAACACAAATCAATGTTTCAACTCCGTACTCTTCTAACGATTCTCCAAGTGTTGCAAACCATCCTCCACAATCCCAATACGTACCATACTCTCGGGATTATGTGGGAACATTCTCATTACGGTTAACGATTGTCCACCTCAAGTCCCGTTATCTACAATCAGGACCATGTTTCCAATCAAGACACTTATTATTTTCCACAACTTCACCCGAGTTTTCCACAACAATATTCTTTGTATGTGAAATTACGGGGTTCTCATGAAACCTTCCAATGTCAACCAATGAATGAAGATTATTATCATGAGCAAAATTCTTGCTATGATTCAAATTCTTTTGGTTTTGACCAAGTTCAACCCCCGCAATGTACCGTCAATCATCCAATCTTCAATTCCCAAAATGAGCTTCTCAATTCTAGTAATAAGCTTATGGAACAAATGACTACCTTATGTGATTTGGTTGGTTAAGCCATACAAAGGAAGGAAGAAGAAAAGCGAATCGCGGAAGAACAAGCGGCTAAAGATCGATCTTGGAAGATTCCCATTTGCTACGATGATGACGAAGACGATACCATTACAATCACACCCGTTTAACAATCTAGACCCTATAACTCCTACGTATGGGGACAAAAATCTTGACACTAATTGCCGGAACGAAATCGACGAATTCATAAGTCTAAGTGTTGAGGGTCTTGTCCCAATCCCATGTGAGTCCGAGTTAATTCCCGACAAAATGTATGATTCCTCTTTGTTGAAATACCACCCCCTCTTAATGCTCTCAATGACCATTCTGAGATTGTTGTCAATTTCTGACGATGAAATTCTTCGAGTGATGACGATTATCCCCTACGGTGAGATATCGATTATGTTGATGCGTCTCCTCCCGATGTTGAATCGTCACTTGAGGTGGTGAGAATTGTTGACCCGAATTGGAAAGGATTGATAATGATATTTCCCTTTAACAATCAAAGACGATATCATTTCTAAATTATTAAATTGTCAATCCTTCGATTGCTAAGATCGATGCATTAAAAATAATCACACTCCATCTTCTGAAGTTGTGATCAAGTCTACACCACCATTTCTAAACTTTTTCTGGAGGAGACCTAACACCTGTGATAATTCTATTCCCGAAATAAACATTCCGCATTAATCTAGAAGAGATTATAGTGGCAGTCCCACTACTCATTCTGATTATCTCGTCTTGATTATAAAGCCTTTCCTACTTGATAACGTTCATTTTAAAGAGAGGAGTAGTGCAGTACCACACTCATTGTTGATTTTTCTCAAATGATCTTATCCTGATCTTTCGAATGGATCAGTTTCCCTCCTCCCCGATAGGAGTGACCTTAATCATAGGATTTCGCCATGAACTCACTCATATCAATACCTCCCCCAGGAACTTGAATGTTTCAAATTTAAGATTGAGCCCAGATCCGAGATTGGGGGGATTCTATTAACCTCGAATTCTAAAGAATGTGTCAACGACTAATGTAATTACCATTAAGGATGACCAATCTTCTCTCTTCCCTTATGATTGTATGATCTTTCTTGATTTCTCACGTATCCTATATGTCCCCCCATATCTTTCTCTCCACCAGAATAAAACATTTTTTGATCCCCGCATCTCCAATTTATCATCCTTTATGCCGGATGGTATCTCATCGGAGTAAACTTTCATGAAATTCAATGTTTAATCCAAACCACTTGAATAAGTCCGATGATGATTTTATCTTCCACTTCTCCCCCATGGACCAATGAATTCAGGGTCGATCTATCATTGACCGGTTAACAATAAACAAGCCCTTCGTGGGTTCTACCCATGCTTATCCAGTCTATCCTTTTTGTCTTTATGCTAATAAGTGTTTGTGTGAGAAGCTACATTTCCATTACCCGTGTTTTGTCCAGTTTTGTGTGCTTTGTGTTGTATTCCAGGATTTCCCTGATTGTGAAGACTCTCGGCTCGCATATCCACATGAGTTTCACATCCTCAGCTTCATTTGGGACTCTAGTTCCAAAGTCTAATCGACTAACGTTTAACTTTTTGTCACACTTCATAAAACGCCTTAATATTACTAGGGAAACCCCTTGAAGACATCGAGGACGAGGTTTATTTTCAAGTATGGGGGAGGGTCTTCGATTTGATTTTTGCCTGCAGTCGTTGTTATCATGCAATCTTGTTTTTACCACCAAATTTTTGCAAAAAATACCAAAAAAAATGAAAAATTTTAAAAATTTTCAAAAATAAAATAAGTGTTTTAGTCACAATTTTGACTTCTAATTGGGTAGAATGAGAATAATTTTGACTCATCGGGGCGTGTTGAGCCTAGCAAGTTCCTCAACTTACCGCTTGTAGGCTAAGCTTTCACAAATTCGATGCTTCGAATTTGAAAAGGTGAAGAACAAGAAATGATAAGTTAAATATAAAGTTTATGTGCTGAACAGAAAGATAACTATATGAGTAACGTTGTGTGGCTTTTTCTCCCATTAGCTTCTAATCCACCTAATCATACGTGCTCAATTCAATTCAACTAAGTCAATCGATGTTTTTAGAAAAAGCTTCAAATTTGTAACTTGATTCTTTAAAGCAAGATTTTTCTGTTCTTAATAATTCGAAAGTTAAAATGCCAAAGAAGCATGAATGAAGTATTTCAATGCGAAAAATGCATGAAATATAGAAATTATGAAGCATACATTTATTAAATGGAACAAGTAAAAGATGTGTCGTGATATCCCCACTCCGCTAACCCGAGTGGGGGTTCAAACTAGATTAGAATCTTTTTACTTTTAAGATTATTTGTGTTTGTGATACTCACCTGGAAGCGAGTCTAGGTGAGGGTTCCAACCTAAGACACTAAATCCTTAGCCATAATAGAAAAGAAGGTGTCGATGTGATTTCCACTACGCTAACAACGGGGGGGTTTTCAACTAAGAAACATCGATCGTTGGTTGTGAATCCTACCAAGAGGAGGCCTAGGTAGGTGTTCAAACTAATGCAACGCATTCCTAGTCTTTAAGAACTTATTATAATAATGATTGAAGATGTTGCCAAAAGTTCTACAGTGTAAAATTCGTCGTTCTTAAAAATCAAGTTACAAGGTCCTAATAAGTTGTGCTATTGAGTCATGATTCAATCTTGAATTACGAATATGAAATAAGTTTGATACTATGTTAGTTGAAATGATACACACATTTAATCATATATTCAAGTTGAGTTAAAAGTTCACAAGTCATAATATGATGGCTTAGAATTTAGACTTTATTGACATATGATCTTTTTAAATTTGCTGTTGGAACAGTGTAAAACTTGGGGCGGGACGATGAATTTATCCGTCAGGACATCCGTAGATTATTTTATGGGCGTTTCTCATTCTATGATCCCAATGTTAATAAAAAAAAAAATCCAAAAATATTAGGGATAGTTAGTGTACAAATAAAAAATGGTGAAAACGGGACTTGTCGAAGCTTTTGATTCTTTAGTTTCCCTTGACGAACACTTTGCTACTTTTCAAAGTTATTAGTCGAGGGAGATTGAGATTCTTAGTTTTCGTAAATGTTTACTTCATAACATTGCGTGAGGACACGGCAATACCTTAGTATGGGGGATTTTGGTATGTGCTTAATTACACATACCTTTTACCTTTAAAAACGAGCTAAAATAACCAAAAACGGACTTAAAATGCCAAATATATGCTTGTTTTGCTAATTGTATTGTGCAGGAACGGATAACTAAGAAAAGGACGAAAAACAAAGCCAAAACGACAAAACCGGACTCGGAATGGAAAAGACTGTGAAAGACAAAGCCAAATCGAAGCCGAAAAGTCAATCAAGTCAAAAAGTCAACAGAAAAGTCAACTGGTCAAAGTCAAAGTCAACCCAAGTCAACCCCGAGGCCAAAAGTCAAAGAAATATAAGTTTAGGGACTGAAATTGTAAATCCCTAAACTTATATTTAAACAAGAAATCAAGAGAAAAGAAGAGAAGGGCCAAACTGCCAATATGCTAAAGTTATACTACAAGGGCCTAATCTGCCAAAAGCCCTAAGTTTTAACCACCAAGGACGTATGGTGCAAAGAGTGTAATAACTCTTGGGGACTTGTTTTGCCAAGTCCCCAAAAGTTATTTAACCACAAGGACGTACGGTGCAATGAAACATAACACCTTGAAGGACCTAGCTTGCCAAAACCCCAAACCCATGCCCTGTCACCAC
>BQNB010132618.1:0-12723 GCA_026074375.1 Tanacetum coccineum
TAAATAAATAGGTGAAGGTTGGATGGAGGTGATAACTATTCACTTGGGGAATGATATATGTGGATTATTATATTATATGTGGTTGAATTAACATGCATATGCGATGGCGTTCCGTTTTGTTCCGTATCTTCTAGAATTCAACTGAGCAATTATGAGCCCTAGGAAGTCTTGTTTCTCTTATATTTATTTTTCCCACTTATCTTAATTTAAGTTATTTCCTAAATTACGCATAATGCTCAACTTAAGTGTGGGGGGAAAATAAATTGGAAAAATTAGACTCATTATTTAAAGTATAAACTTTTGTTCACCCTCGGTAATCTAAAAATCTAATCTTATTTATAAAATTTTTTTGTCACTTAGGTTAATATATTAGAATAAAACTTAGTAAATAAATAAAAATTTTGAAATCAGAGATGTGTCCCGATTGATAGAGCATATCCGACTCGGGATCGATGACATTACTTGCGCATTTATACCAATCTCCCAAAAATGTAAGGTTTAGATCTTAAGGAATTCATGTATCCATCTTTGATACCTAAGATGATTTTTGCCTTTAGCTTTCTCGAGTCTAGGTTTGAATGCAATTGCAAGTGTCTCATCCGTCGTTACGACTGTGTGTTTATAATTTGTCGCTTTTTCTAGAGCATTGGTATCGGTTTAAAAATTATATGAGTGTGCCGGTGATTTATTACTTCTAGAACTTGTGCTTAAAATCATTACGAGACCACAGTGAGATCACGTTCGCGTGATAGAGGTATTTTTATGTGATAAAGAGGCAACTTAGGATTTAACCCAAATTAGCCCATTCGTTTATCATTATACATTCTTTTAGCTAATTACACTGATTAGCTAACCACCCACATATAAACCTATTTGTTAGCACTCATCTTTAGTGCTAGATACCCCTAGTTTAACCTTGGGCCATTCATTCATTTTTCTGCCATAAAAAATTACAAAAAAATATAACCTTTAGCCTAATACCTTACCCCTTGTCGAAAGTCCCTATGGTTGGTTGCTAGTTGCTCGGTATGATTGGTTGATTTTTGCTTATAGTTTGTTCGCACTTTGCTATAAGTGTTGTGTCATTTCCAATGAATGAGAAGGTTGCAACTCGTATTTTATAATTTTTGTGGTGTATTCTTATCTCAAGTGTAGGGGATTGTTAGTTATGTGAAGAAAAAAATGAAAAAAGGAAAGAAGAAAAAAAATATGAATAAAAGCTGGATTGTTGTTGGCACTTGCGACGTATTGACGATATGTGCCGGATATATTGATGAGAGGTTCGATAACCTCACGGGTTTGTGGATTGTCGTAACTAAACATGGGTTTCTTGGACTTGTCGACATGTATATTATAAAACCATTTCAGTATATATTTCCCATGCCTTATCCAACCGCCCAGTATGAGTAACCTTGCCTGTACGTGTATAACCAAATAAAAGTCCTCTTTTGATATTTATACCTGGTGCTTATGCCATGTCGGTGCAGTTTTGTTTCTTGTACAAGCCTATGGTATGAAATGAATCATATCTGAGCAATTGAGTGTGATTTCCCTTTTACACTTTATTACATCACATACGAGTGTCTGGAAGTATATTAACTTTTTCTTATTGTGAGCGCTGCCTTAGTCATGTTATTACAGGTTGAAGATCATTAGGTATTGTCAAACATCTCTATTTTACATATTAGAAAAATCCAAAAATTTTTTTTTAATTCTAGTTTTGTTTGTAAAGCTTATGTTTTTACTTTATGTTGCTTGAGGGACAAGCAAACCCTTCAGGCTGGGGTGGGGGTGTGCTGCGCCTTCTTGGTGCTTATTTATTAAAAAAACCAAACATATTTTTGATAATTTCACACCCAATAAAAATTTTAAAATAAAAACTATCAAAATTTATAAATATATAAAAAAACCAAAAATTTTCCTTGTCTTGTCATGTAGGAATTTTATTTTTGAATTTCTTTTCTTAGATTTGCTTGAGGGAAAGCAAAGTTTATGTGTGGGGGGATTTGATAACTCTCATTTTATACATATTTCTATATGCGTTATCTGTGCTTTTATGTATATATTGGTTAATTATAAGAAACATTCTATACTTGATAGAGTCTATTTGCTATTGTAGCTTCATATGACGTGTCATGCAAGAAAACGGAAGAATACACGAAGAATTGAAGCTTAAACAAAGAAATAACTCAAGCTGAATGCTTCCTGACACCTGACTACTGTTTTGGCCATAACTCGGTTATATGAACTTTGTTTGTAACACCCCCATTTTGATAAATATAGCAGCGGAAGCTAATCTAGGGTATTACTTCATGAATCACAGATACAATCATAGAAAACAACTCAAAAGAGACGTTTTTAAAAGATACGTTATCATTTATTTAAAATCAGAGTTTTACAAAGGCAAGTCCCAAAATCTAGAAACATAAAATATGAATGGAGAAACAAGTTTTAGCCATCTTCAAGTCCATGCCATAAGTTGCGCAAGTACCTAAGATAAACATGCATAAAAAGGGTCAACACTAGGTTGAAGTGAAATTCATAGGTTTGAACTGTAAGTAGGTGATACAAGTTATAGCGTAATAATAATTGCATAAGCATATTTATCATGGAAAACAGTATGAAAGACAGTATTATCATGGAGAACAGTTGAATATTATATGGTTGAATGCAAGTTATTATAATGGTAATAATTGCAATGAATACAATTATTCATGAAAATTAGGGATGTGACAATATTTTTGCATCTAAGGCTCATGACATCAATACATAACAGGGTAGATTCCCCCCCCCACCGTAGTGATATTGCGTTAGGTCAGATGTCCCCGTGAAAAGGTAATTGTTAAGTTACCTTTAGGACAAAATATAGTGCGTTTGGCAACACCCGATGGAATGGGTATTCCACGGGAGCCGGTCACCCCAATAGATCTATTCACAACTATTTGCGTTTCACTGCAATCGCAAGTAATTAATGATTATGTTATGGAAATAATGGCAACTGGTAGCTACTTGGGCAATAATATATCTGGATGCATACATTAGGAAAAACCTTGACATTCATGGTTTATATCAAGGTATCACATGTTTATAAAGTATTGCAATCGATTGAATGTGGAGGTTATTATTTTATTCAAGTCTTTGAAAAGTAATCACATTGTTATAAATAAATGAGTATGTAAAAGAGTTTGTAACAAGCATGTATCGCCCTCGCGGGTTTATAAAACATGTAAATAAGTAAAGGCGATGTTATGAACTTCACCTTAACAGGAAAATCTGATTAGCGGCAAAAGTATATCAAAGGAATGTTACAGTATGGGTCGTACGCAGTTATCTACTCGGGCGCTGAAAAAAGTATATCAACTTTAAAGAAAGCGTTCGGCACGTAACTGGGAATATATGTCGCGTCTTAGGAAGATTTAGCTCTAGAAACTTTGATTCTAAGAAGTAATATTGTAAAAGTTGATTGGAAGAGGAATTTGGATTTATTGCATCACTGTTCGGGCTATCATATCCTTACATAGGTCATTCAATATAAACGTTTGAGGATTAGGGATTTAAATCATAAACCACACAACTCAGTCAGATAGTAATACCAGATGAAACCTTCTTAATATGAAGATCCCTTTGTATTGTGATACGATATATCGGTTTTAAGCTCGTTCTTATCAATTCCCTTGTGGAATTGATAAGCATGACAAGGTTAATTGAGTTATATCATTGTAATGTTTTGAACACGTTTTTCTATTGGATCAAAAATTTACATTTTGATTCCCTTAAGAACAACATATGGCAATATATACCGTGGAGTTTGCGAGTTTGCACTTTTACGAGTTTGGTCCTTCAAGTTTAAAAGATATACAAAGTAAACCTTGCACTTTGAAAAGTGACATAATAGACCCCTATAGTTATAACTTTAGAAATATGGCAAAAATAGTCCTTGTACTTATAAGTTTTCAAAAGTTACGGTATATACCCCTTGCATGGAAATGATTTACAAAACAAGTCCAAAATCCATAATAATGATATTTTTCAATATGAAAAGTAATTTACAGGTTATAGCTTATTAATATAAGCTAAAATATGAAGATTTAACATAATGAAAGTTTAAAATAACGATTCGTTAAGCTAGGAAGCAAAACGGGTCATATTAGGGTTTCAAAACGAAAACGCGTAGGTTTTAAGTTCAAATTCCTTCAAGACTTGATAAAGTTGTTATATTAACATTAGTTAAGCATGTTAGGATAGATTATAACAATATTTAACCATTATAACATTTAGTTTTAAGAAAAACATAAAATTAGGGTTTCGGGTGTACGGTTTTGGATCAAAATGGAAAATGAGTATGAATTGAGTTATAAAACTTTAACAAGAGTATATTTAGGATCATATGAACATTATAAGAGTGTAGGAGCAGGTATGAAGATCATAGAACCTGGGTTTGAGCTTATAGCTTGACAACGGGTTGAAATCGGGACTTTTAGCTTCGTACGCCTAGAATAACGACTCTCGGGCTTCTTTTCTTGGTTTCTTTTGCTTCACTTATGTTCTTGAGACTTCTTAGGACCTCTTAGGATCTTCTTTGAGCAAAGGATTGCTGCTATTAAGGGTTATAGAGGAGGAAGTGGGGGATGAGTTAGAATGAAGGTTTTAGGGTCCTATTTATACTCGAAATGAGCTTGGAGGCCAAGGGATACTTTGTGACCAGGTTAGGACATGTATGAGGGCTATAGGGTGATGAGGAGAAGCTATGTGATGAGTTGCTAGAGCTAGAAACTAGCTTGAAGTGGTGTTTGGGCTCTTATGGTGCCGCGGCTAAAAAGAGAGACAAAGGGGTGATGTGGCTCATTTTTGTACCAAGAAATGAACTAGATATTTAGGAGAGGTGCTTGTAAGAAGCTTAGGGATGGAGGTTCTTGTCATTGAGGTGCTTGGTTGCAAGAAAAACTTTCAAAATGGGTCAAATTGCAAGGATTTTGGGTTACGGGTACATTAGGGCTCGTTTAGGGTTTTTGAGCTTGGATTTCAAGTACATTGATGATATAAGTGTGGATTAATGTTTGTAAGGTTTGTATTAAGGGTTATTAACAAGATTTGATAGGTGGTTCGGGTTTAAAATGGGTGAAAACGAGTAAACGGGTCAAAAGTTCAAGTTAGGGTTTAATTAGGGTTTCTTGGATTTAATTCGCATATAATTGAAGTAAAATGATGAAATGATGATGGAATGTGATTGATAATGTTGTAAATTTAGTTATTACAACTTATTTGAGTAATGGTTTGGGTTTACAATGCTACATTGTTCATGTTGAAATATTGGCACAATACTTTCTAGGTTACGGTCAAACCTACGAGCTCACTAACATTATTGTTGACGTTTCCATCGAGTTCATTGTTTGTTGACATTAGGGGGCTCATGTTTCAGTTAATTGAAGATAAGGGGTTTTCTAGAGCTTTTTATTCTTGTACATTGTAGGTTTTATAGATTTAAGACTGGTGAGAATTATGAGATGAATGATCGTATAAACTTGATAATGTTATGAGTTTAATTTATTGTGTTATTTTATAATTATTTGAGTATTGGTTTAGGTTTGATGTAGTGGAATAAAATCAGAAACGGGTATTTCGTTTGTATATAGTATAGAAGTATCTAGCTCACTTACTTCGCTTGTTGTGACTTTGCATTTGGTTATTTAGGTGTAGGTTTATCTAAGAATGTGACTAGATTATGTGTTTCAGTGAATTTTGGGGTCGACATTGTGATGGGTTTTGAGGATTAAAGATGAAATTGAGTTAGGGTTTATGATTATAGAGTATATCAAAGTGTAAAATCGATCGAATGAGTGATTGAAACCTTTAATCGAAGTATTTATGAAATCACCCTTAATAGCATTAACTTGAACTGACAACATTAAGTTAAGCTTAACAGTATTAACTAAACCAACAGTAGTAAGTTTATGCCTAGCAGCATTAACTAATATTGGCAGCGGTAAGTTTAAGCTTAGCAGTATTAACTAATACTGGCAGCAGTTAGTTTAAGCTTAGCAGCATTAACTTTGATACACCAACATTAACTCAAATTTCATTCCAAAAAGCATTTCCATCATGAATTTTGACTCTCACAAGCTCTCTTTTTATTTTTAATCTCACAATATCTCTCATTTCTATTTCTTACCAATTCACTCTATTTGTTTTTATATCACACAACTCTCTTTCTGTTTTTCAACTCACTATATATCTCATTTCTTTTTCTCACCAATTCACTCTATCTGTTTTTATATCAAGAGCCATTTCAGACAGTTTGGTATAAAATTCCATCAATTCCTTTAGTTTCTTGGTGTCCTCCCCACTTCCAAGTTCGTTAATTGAGAGAGGTGGATCATTGGACTATTTAGATGTAGCCCCAAACCTAATTTGAGCTTATGCACCCCCCCCCCAATATGGTATCTTGGCATCTGGGACCACTACCTGAATCAGTTCCTTAAGGAAAATCGAACGCAGTTAAGTGTTTCATTGATTGGGTCCTATTTATATGTTACTCACTGTCCGCTCTGCCTCTAAGCAAAGAAGCATGTGTGGCAGCCCTATCCATCTTCTTCTCACTCCTTAATGACAGTCTCATCTGCTACAAAGGGAATAGGTCCACTAGACTGAGATATCTCAGTGGGCCTTTTGGCTTTCCTAGGTTTTGAGTCTTACTGGGTTAAGATAATGATGGAACAGTGATTGGTTTAAGATTAGACAGTGAAACAGTTCTGGACGTGTGTTGGGGTTCAGTGGGATTTCCTGACCCTTCACCCACTTCTGCTTGATTTGTTCAACATTTTTAATTTTGACAACAATATTAAATGCCACAAGCAGCATTAAGTATACTTACCAGTAGTAAGTCACTCTAACAACACTAACTTGAATTTCATCCTTAGCTGCTGTTCCATTCCATTCCAAACATCCTTTCATTAATCAAGACTTCATAATTAACCTCCCCTCAATCAATACTTCAAAAGTTAAGCATTTCAATACTTGCAATCAGATATTGAAATCTACTAACATCAAATGCCTTTGTGAGTAAATCAGCAACATTGTGATCAGTGTGAATCTTGATCACTTGAATTAATCTCTTCTCATATGAATCCCTGATGAAGTGATGTCTAATCTCAATGTGCTTAGTCTTTGAGTGAAACACTAGATTCTTAACAATGCAAATAGTGCTTTCATTGTCAATGAAAATCTTAGTATTCATGAAATTGTATCCATAATCCAGCATTTGATTTTGAATCCATAACACCTGTCCACAGCAATTAGATGCAGCTACATATTCTGCTTCAGTAGTAGAGTTGGCAACTATAGTTTGCTTCTTACATTGCCATGAGATTAATCTCCTCCCAAGAAATTAACAACCTCCTGTTGTGGATTTCCTGTCTAAACTTGCACCAGCATAGTCACTGCCAGTATAAGCTTCCAAGTCAAATGGTGAGTCCTTAGGATACTAAAGGCCCAATTTAGGATAACCTTTCAAGTATCTAAAGATTCTTTTCACAGCATGAAGATGTGAAACTTTAGGTGTGACTTGAAATCTTGCATAAGCACATACAACAAACATTATATCAGGCCTAGAAGCTGTTAGATACATCAATGATCCAATCATTGATCTATATAAAGTTAACATCTCCATCTTCACCAAGCTCTTCATCTTTGAGGCAATGGCATTGAAGTCTCCATAGGAGTACCTTGCAGTCTTTACAGTAGAAAAACCAAACTTTCTGTTAAAATATCATCCACATACTGTCTGGAACTAACAAACATCCATTCCCCTCTTCTGAGATCACTCTGCAGTACCCTTCAAAAGAAAGTAGTCTCAACCCATCAGAACTCATCTAGAACTTTCTATGATGCGCCCTCAAATAGTGTCTCAAAACTCGGTGCATAAACCCTCTTCTTAGTAGAACCAAAAAAATAATCACTCTACAATATACTTGAACTATAGCAATATCACATTTGACTCTTTCTAATGAACAGACGAGTCTAACTATATGGCTTCTCCTACATTCTATTGTCTAATAAATAAGTAGATAGAGTCTCATACCAAGCTCTAGGAGCTTGATGTAGACCATATAATGCCTTTTCTACCTTATAAACTTTGTCAGGAAACTTTGGATCTTCAAACCTTGGAGGTTGACAGACATAGACTTTCTCTTCAATATTGCCATACAGAAATCACTCTTCACATCCGTCTGATACACAACAAATCCCTTTGAATAAGGCATAGGCTAAGAACAGCCTAATTGCTTCAATCCTGGTAACTGGAAAACAACTAGCAGCAGCTACATACTCTGCTTCAGTAGTAGAGTTGGCAATTATAGTTTGCTTCTTGCATTGCCATAAAATTAATCTGCTTATAAGAAATTGACAACCTCCTGTTGTGGATTTCCTGTCTAAACTTGCACCAGCATAGTCACTGTCAGTATAAGCTTCCAAATCAAATGGTGAGTCCTTAGGATACCAAAGGCCCAATTTAGGTTGACCTTTCAAGTATCTAAAGATTCTTTTCATAGAATGAAGATGTGAAACTTTAGGTGTGACTTAGAATCTTGCACAAGCACATACAGCAAACATTATATCAGGCCTTAAAGATGTTAAATACATCAATGAGCCAATCATTGATCTATATAAGTAAACATCAACATCTTCAGCATTTTCATCCTTCATCAAAGGATTTGAGGTGCTGAATGTAAATCTCCAATGATTTGTTCAAATGGATGATCCTTGTGAATTCTGGTAGTTGAAATAGGACTGACAAGCATGAATGTATCCAAATTGTTCATGTCAGCCTCTGCACCAACACCTTCATCATCTTTTGAATAGACAATCTCTTCCAAATTAGGCCTATTTGGATCATCAACACATCCATAGACTGTGTTCTCATCAATAGCACTGTCCATTATACTAGCAGTATTAACAGTTGAACTAACAGTATTAATATTGTTAGTACTGTTAACATTTTCATACTGCTCTTGATTAACTCTTGGCTCCTCTGTATTTGGCACTTCACTATCTTCATTCTCTAGTTGTTCAGCATCCTTCTTTTCCTCCTCCCTTAATGGTTTAAATCCAGCATCAGGAGAATCCTTTGAACTAAAAGAGAATGATGGATCTTAAGTCAAAAATGGTAGCAGTATGTAATCTTTGCCAAGTACTGTCTCCACTCTAGCTTTACCTGCATTTTCACATGCTTTTGTACCTGCAATACCATTAGATTGATTCCCTGCAACAACTGGCTCATAATTCATAGATTTTGTTAGAGCATCTATATCAAAAAGCCAATTAGGTCCATTTCCTGCAATATTATGTGTTTCTTCACTAAACTTGACATGCAGGTTCTCTTCTACTATCCTAATTCTACTGTTGAATACCCTGAATGCTTTGCTATTGGTAGAGTATCCTACAAAGAACCCTTCATCAGCCTTTCCATCAAACTTGCCTAGGTGATCTATGGTATTAAGGATTGTAACAGGACACCCAAATGGTCTCATGAAGCTTAAGGTAGGTTTTATACCTAGAAAAAGTTCATAAGGGGTCTTGTTGTGAGGCTTGATAACTAACACCCTATTTTGGACATAACAAGCAGTATTAACTGCTTTAGCCCAGAAAGTTGTTGGCAATTTTGAATCAGCTAGCATAGTCCTAGCAGCCTTTATTAGTGTCCTATTTTTCCTTTCTGCTACTCTATTTTGTTGTGGAGTCCTAGCAACACTAAATTCCCTCTTAATACCCTTCATTTCACAGAACTGATTCATGACCTTATTCTTGAATTTAGTCTCATTGTCACATCTAATCACTTTCACCTTAAGGTCTATTAGATTTTCTATGCCTGTAATAAATGGAGGGAAAACTATAATAGTTGGTTACAAGAGCATCACCCTCTAATGAAGATTAGAGGGGTATTTATAGCTAATGGAAGGAGGCTTTCCTTCTTTATTTTCCTAACTTTACAATACTAGTCCCTAGACTTTGGTTATTATGCTATTTCCTTCTTTAAGCATAATAAACCTTATTACAAACTATATTATTCTAAACAAAATAAAGTCTAATAACAAAATAATAAAACTACATAATCGACACTTTTTATGAACCTAACAACCTACTATAGTCATCCGTGACAACTAGGCATTACATCTTTTTCATTAGACTCTTTACAAATGTTGGGCAAAATAAATCCATATGCAACATTTGTAAAGGTTGGCTGATTGAACTGACTATTTTGGTCTTACAAGAGGCTTTGTGTTGCTTTCCCTTTTGACAAGCAACACAGGTTTGATTAATTTCAAAAAGTTTTGAAGGTAAACCTCTTACAAGGTTTCCCTTAACCAGTTTATTTATAGTTTTGAAATTTATATGCCCAAGCCTTCTATGCCAAAGATTAGATTCATCTAATGTGGCCTTTGCAAAGAGACAAGTTAGACCTCCTGAAGGGATAATATTCTTTAAATCAACACTGTACATGTTATCTTTTCTAGGAACTCTAAGCAAGACATGATTTTCATCAGGTAGCTTAAAGTCAGGAGACAAAACAACACATTCAGTGTCTGTAAAAAGAACACTGTTTTTCTTGTCACACATTTGTGAGACACTAAAAAGGTTAAACTTAAGCTCCTTAACAAAGTACACATCTTCAAAATCCAATTTACCTGTACTGATTTTACCTTTACTAGTGATTTTACCTCCTTTGGGATCTCCTCCAAAGGCAACAAATCCACCATCAATTTCTTCATAATCTGAGAGGTAGGACTTGTTTCCAGTCATGTGCCTAGAGCATCCATTGTCAATTACTCCTTTTTCCTGCAATTCTAGTTGTGGATTGCCCTGCACAAAAAGTAAGAGAATCAGGCTCTCTTGGGGACCCAAGCCATTACAGACTTGGATCTGCCTTGTGCATCAACATAGTCAAATCTTTTAAAGTTCATTGATGCACCATTGTGTCTGGAGACATGGTCTGAAACTTGTTGCTTTGTTCTCCAAACCCAACATGTTGAGGCCTTAACAACATTAGCCTTATTTCCCTTATTATCACTTACTACTGCTTTTGACCCAACAATAGTAACATTTCTTCTAACACTATTAACTTTTTCATTTAAATTACTGTTCTTATTCGTTGTAAACTTGTTAAAGGGCCTTCTAACATGTAAATGTGCTCTATTAAAAACATTTGATATTGTACTTGCACTATTCACTATTGGTCTTAGGTAGACAGTATTAATTGGTCTGCCAGTATTAACTGATACTGCTGCTTTTGAAAAGTTTTGCCTAGCAGTATTAAGTGTTTTATGGCCAGATTTTATTAAGACTGCTTTTGGAACAAAATTTCCTTTTAGATGAGGGTGAGTCAATCTTTGAGAATTTTGGTGATTCACTCTACTAGCATTGTTCCATACAGGTTTTTCCACCATTTTCTTTTCATAAAAATCACAATCTTTGATTAAATGGTTAAAACTGTCACACACATAGCAAGCTTTATTTTTAAACTCAAAATTACTTCCTAATTTCTGAGTCATCAAATTATTCTAGTTTCTCTTGTTACCTATAGGACTTTGACTGTTTTCCTAGGGTATTTACCTTGCTTATTATTCTCTACATTCTCAACAGATTCCCTAGGTATTTTCACATGCTCATTAGATTTAACAAATTCTACTTTAGAAAAACTAAGTTTTCTTTGTTTAGACTTAAACTCAGTCTCATTCTCATCCTCACTGTCAGATATCCAGTCTTCAATAAGTGGTTCACTAACAGACTTAGGTTTTGACTCACTAGTCTTAACTTTACTAGTTGCAACTGCAGGCACACTAGTTATTGACTCACCAAAAACATATTCTTCCTCATCAGCAAGTACCAAATTAGGTTTAGGGGGCATGAAGTTCCCAGTATAGGAAGGTGGGACTGCATGAAACCCTTCACTTGTTTTGTACTTATCATTCACCTGACTATCAAACACTTGACTATCAACCACTTGACTATCATACCCTACACCAGTCTTAAACTTATCACTTACTTGAATCTCTAACAGTTTGCTTAGATTCTTAGATGAATTTTCAAACTTTTCTAAGGTAAGTTTTAAATCATCTCTTTCCTTTTTAGCTTTTTCAAATTTCTTTCTAAGCTCTGTTAGTGCATTATCTCTCAATTTAATATCAAGTTTTAAAATCTTTATGTCGTCTTCAAAAACAACCTCATTCTTTTTATACACATCTAGTCTAGCCTCTACAGATTCTAGACCTGCTTTATAAGCACCTACATTTAATTGAGACTTATTAAAATCTTTTGTAAGATTATCATTGTGACAATCCGTCAAATTCAGGTCGTTATTTTATTCTCGAGTATTAAATATAATTTTCATTTTTATGTTGAGATGCGAACTCACTATTAACCGGAAGAAATTAGCGTCTTACGTCTGCAAATTGAGTAACGTCAACGAAAAACCAGAGAATCCTACGTTAAGTATCGACATTTATGTTATCGAATTTCCGTAGAAATAATTTTATTACGTTCGTTTTTATTTTTCGTGTCTCGTACTATTTTTACTTTTTACGAAAAACGACTACAAATCGTACCTTTTTAAATAACGGACTTTGAAAATACCCGCATTTACAAAATGTGAGACAAGTTTTTAAACTCATCCCACTAAAAACACACCCATGTGGGGGCGGCACAAAGGAGCCACATGGTTTAACCATGTGG
>BQNB010132619.1:0-18596 GCA_026074375.1 Tanacetum coccineum
AAAGGAACAGGATTACCCCTTATGAACTCTAGACTGAAAGGAAACCAAACCTGAACTACCTTAGGGTTTAGGGTTGTAGGGCAGTTGTAAGACTCTCCGATCCAAAGCTAAAAACTTTGGATGAAAGAGGCATTGAATGCATCTTTGTCGGATATGCTGAGTATTCTAAGGCTTTTAGGTTTTATGTTATTGAACCTAATGACTCAGTTTTAATTAACTTAATAATTGAATCAAGGGATGCTATCTTTGATGAGAATAGATTCTCATCAGTTCCTAAACCAAGTCATTCCTAATGGAAATAAAGATATTGGTGGTTCAGTGGTCCCTGAAGAGGTTGTTCAGCAACCTGAACTTGAGCTTAGAAAAAGCAAAAGGAATAGGACTCCAAAGGACTTTGGACCTGAATTTCAATTATACTTAATTAAAGGAACAAGGGAGGAGGTCTCTGACCAACACTCCTATTGCTTTAATGTTGAGGATGACCCTAAAACATTTGATGAAGCAATGAAGTCCCAAGATGTTGCTTTCTGGAAAGAAGAAATTAATGATGAGATGGACTCCATCATAGGTAACAACACTTGGGTGTTGGCTGATCTACCTCCACGTTGCAAACCTCTTGGTTGCAAATGGATTTTCAAAAGAAAACTAAAGGTAGATGAAACTGTTGAAAAGTTCAAGGCAAGGCTGGTTATTCAGGGCTTTAAACAAAAGTCTGGGATAGAATACTTTGATACTTATGCTCCAGTGGCACATATCAGTACCATAAGAATGCTGATTGCTATGGCATTAATTCACAATCTGGTTATTCATCAGATGGATGTAAAGACAGCTTTCTTGAATGGTGACTTGGATGAAGAGGTCTATATGAACCAACCTCAGGGATTCATCATGCATGGAAATGAAAACAAGGTCTGTAAATTGATTAAATCTCTTTATGGACTAAAGCAGGAACCTAAGCAATGGCATCAAAAGTTTGATGAAGTGGTTTTTTCTAATGGTTATTCACTTAACCAAGCTAACAAATGTGTATATAGCAAATTTGATGAATCTTGTAAAGGAGTCATCTTCTGTCTATATGTTGATGACATGCTGATCTTTGGCACTGACCAAGTTCAGGTTGACTTGACAAAGGAATTCTTGTCATCAAGGTTCTCTATGAAGGACATGGGAAGGCTGATGTTATCCTTAGTATTAGGATTAAACATGAAATTAATGGAATAGCAATTTCTCTGTCTTATTATATTAAAAAGGTATTGAAGAAATTTAATTACTTTGATTGCACTCCAGTAAGTACTCCTATGGATACAAGTGAGAAGTTGATGCTCAATAATGGCCAGGCTGTATCTCAACTTGAGTATTCTAGGGTGATTGGTAGCCTGATGTATGCCATGATTTGTACAAGGCCTAATATTGCTTTTGTAGTGGGTAAACTGAGCAGGTATACTAGTAATCTTGGTACTCAGCAATGGCAAGCAATTCAACAGGTACTAAAGTACTTGAAGAAAACCATGGACTATATTTTGACATATACTGGTTATCCTTTAGTGTTGGAAGGTTACACTGATGGAAGCTGGATCAGCAAAACTGAGGATAATTCGTCTACAACTGGCTAGGTATTCTTGCTTAATGGTGGTGCAATTTCTTGGGCTTCCAAGAAACAAACTTGCATCGCTGGTTCAACAATGGAATTTGAATATGTGTGATTGTGCTGCTACATTGGCAAAGGCTTATAGCCAGATGTACAATGAGAAGTCTAGACACTTAGGTGTCAGGCATAGTATGATTCGTGAGCTAATCACGAATGGGATGATATCTATAGAGTTTGTGAGGTCTCAACAAAACTTAGCTGATCACTTGATGAAGGGACTGGCTAGAGACTTGGTTATTAAGTCTGCTGAAGGGATGAGATTAAAGTCCAACTAAGTCGCTGAATGCTAGGACACCCAACTCTCTACTAAGGAAACTTAGTAGCTGAGTTCAATGTGGAAAGTTGAACGTCCAGAAGACTGAAGCACATGTATTTACATATCATCCCAAGGATGTGCTTAGAACATTCTGAAAAGAAGGATGAAGTCTTTACTTCTCAATGGTTAATTTCTTTAAAAAGTGCTTTAGATGTGCATGAATAAAGCTGGATACCAACCTATGTAAATGTTAAGGTTTTCCCGCTTCAGGGAGCATAGAGTTTAGCTCTTACAACATTTATGAATTGGATATGGACACATGGCTTGTATAGTGTTAGGAGTTTCTTATGTGTTTGAAAACTTGTATGTATTTTATCTTCAGGTATTCAAATGGGTTGAAGGGTTCAATTCATAGAACACCATCATTCTCGAATATTTGAACTTGCAATTATTACTAAGATGGAAATTCAATCCTCATGGCATTTTCATTTACGCACTTGTTTTGTTTAATGTTCAATTTTCATGCAAAGGAATTGTACTAAATTAGGGAGGATTGTTGGAAATTTAGTGCAATTGTGGGATCAGATCATACATGGAAATGAGTTTGGAGGTACAAAGTATACACCCATCAATTCACTGATTTGCGTGACTCTTTTAGTGGTTAAAATTAAATGGGTGGTTACAAACATTTATATGGCAAGTTTGACCACATTAAATGTTGTGTAACAACTTTTGCCTATTTAAGTGGCAGATTTGACTGCATTAATGACCATATATTTAATTTGGTCATGTACTCACTAATTCATAAATTATAGAAGAGATTAATTGGCCATTAATCTCTCATTAATAGGTTTTGAGTAAATCCCCTATAAATAAGGATCATAATTGCATGGAAAAACACACACAGAAAACAAAAACACATAGAAACGTAGTCTTGATCTGTGCTAGACAGAACAAGAACTCACTTGGTTTTATCCCAAGGAGGTATTCGTGTAACCCAGACATAGGGTCGAATAATCTTCTTAGGAAAGTGATTACACGACTTTAAGTGATATCAAGTAACCATCTTAGTAATTAGCCAGGCTATTGATTGTCTTCACCCTGATCTGGGCTCTACTACAACCAACAATCAATAGATGATGAGGCTATGAAACACGTGGCTTCAAACTTTGCCAAGCTTGACAAGTTTGAAGGGGTGGACTTTAGAAGATGGCAGAATAAGATGCACTTCTTGCTTTCCAGCATGAGTGTGGTGTATGTGATGACTACTCCTATTCCTGAAGATGGTGGTGATGATGTAACTGTGGAACAAATTTGGAAAAGGGCTAAGTGGGACAATGATGACTATGTCTGAAGAGGTTTAATCCTCAATGGTATGTCTGATTCTTTATTTGATATTTACTAGAATGTTGAATCTTCCAAAGAACTATGGGATTCCTTTGAGGCCAAATATATGGTTGAGGATGCATCAAGTAAGATGTTTCTTGTTAGTAATTTCACAAATTACAAGATGATTGATTCAAGACTAGTCTTGGAAAAATACAATGAACTTCTTGGTATACTTGGAAGGTTTACACAACATAAGATGAACATGGATGAATCCATTCAGGTTTCATGTATCATTGATAAACTTCCCCCTTCATGAAAAGATTTTAAGCACACCTTGAAACATTTAAAGGAGGAGTTAACTCCTGTTGAGTTAGGCAGTCATCTGCGCATTAAGGAGTCCCTTAAGGTGCAGGATAATGACAAGTCACAAGGCAACAATGGTGCTGGTCCATAGTGATTGGACGTGCTTGTGTAGATCTTACGGTTTAGTTATGGAAATATTGTTTCGTTGTTGAATGTTTTACATGTTCCTAATATAAGGAAGAATTTGGTTTCTAGTATTTTGAATAATTTTGGATATAAACAAGTGATTGAATCTAATAAAATTGTTTTATCCAAACATGGTGTGTTTATTGGTTTTGGTTATTTGAGTAATCAAATGTTTAGGCTTAATATTGTTAATGATAATATTGCTTCAGCCTATATGTCAACCTCCAAACGGAATGATTCAATCCTATGGCATGCTAGACTGAGCCATGTCTACTTTAATAGGATGCAAGATACGTCTAAGGACGGGTTAATCCTAGCTTTTGACATGGACACTAAAAAGTGTAAGACTTGCATGTTGAACAAAATAAGTAAGAAACCATTTTAAAATGTAAAACGTAAAACTGAAGTTTTGGAGCTGATCCATAATGATTTTATTGTGATATGCAGGCTTACTCCTAATAGGGAATAAAATGTACTTTGTGACATTTATTGATGATGCTTCAAGGTTTTGTTTTGTTTATTAATTGAATACTAAGGATGAATCACTAGATTAATTCAAAGTATTCAAATTAAAGTTGAATTACAACAAGGGTCCCAAATCAAAAGATTTAGGACTGATAGGGAAGGTGAGTACATGGATACTCTGTATTTTCAATATGTTGGTATTATCCATGAAATGACTGCCCCCTATACATCATAACAAAATGGTATATTTGAAAGGAAAAATAGAGTACTAAAAGAAATGGTTAATTCCATGTTGTCCTACTCAGGACTGAGTCAAGGGTTCTGGGGTGAAGCTATGTTAACAACTTACTATTTATTAAATGGGGTTCCCAATAAAAGGAACATGATTACCCCTTATGATATCTGGACTAAAAGGAAACCAAACCTGAACTACCTTAAGGTTTGGGGTTTTAGGATAGTTGTAAGACTCCATGATCATAAAGCTAAATAGTTGGGTGAAAGTCATTATAAGATTAGGCATTTGAATGCATCTTTGTTGAATATGCTGAGCATTCCAAGGATTTTAGGTTCTATGTCATTGAGCCTAATGATTGAATTTCAATTAACTCAATAATTGAATCAAGTGATGCTATCTTTGATGAGAATAGATTCTCATCAGTCCCTAGACCAAGTTAGAGGCCCCTAGTAAATGGAACTAAAGACATTGAATGTTCAGTTGTCCCTGAAGAGGTTGTTTAGTAACCTAAATCCGAGCTTAGACAAAGCAAAAGGATTAGGACTCCAAAGAATTTTGCACCTGAATTTCAATTAGAAATGGGGATAACCGGAGGTAGGATTTGAGCGGTACTTCTTTGGAAATTTGTTTGCTCTTTATCCGTTGTCTCCTCAGTTTCTCGTTCCACTACCTTTTTAGAAGAAGGATTAGTCCGAATCGAGGGTCCCTCGTAGCAACACCAATTCGAGTAGTGAATCAGCTTTCATCTACACCCTTCGGGTTTGGAATGGTATTACTCGGAAGAGTACCCGAAGTTAAGGCTTGGTTTTGAAACAATCCACAAATCATGATTTTCAAATTATTTTGAAAAGTAGTTTGTTGATTCATCATGACGGCTTGTTGAGATTTTATCGTGTTTTGAATTTCATTCTTAAGATCTCCTTTCAACGAATTGATTTGATTTTGCATGTTTTTCAACATCTGATCATTATTCCTTTTGTAATTCTAAAAATCATTTGAAATCTCTTGTTGAACTTGATTATTAGGCCCCTGAAAAGGTTGGTTTTGAAATCCTTGGTTTTGAAAATTTAGAGCATGATTATTTTAAGCTTAAAAACCTTGATTTTCATGAAAATTATTTCCCCGAAAATTATTCCCTTGAACTTGATTCTGATTAAACCTATTTTGACCATTGTTTTGCACCGGAGCAAAACCTGGTGGTGCTATTTGATTACTAACACGGTTCAGAGGGTTAACTTGATTGTAAGTACCCGTGGTCGCACAAACACTAGCCTGATTGTTATCGGTAGCCGGATAATTATACCAAGAATGGGCACCGCCACAAGTAACGCAAGTTTCCTCAACCGCTTTAACCAGAATGGGAGTGACAACTTTTTTAGAAACAATCTCGACCAAGGTCGAAAGTTGATCTGCAAGCTTATTAATTCTCCCATCCATTTTACTAGAAGTAGCATTCATCCTAAAAGCATTTGATCTATTTCGTGAATAACGAACTTTTGATTTATTCTCAATTATGTTTAAAGCCTCTTTAGTCTTCTTACTCAAAAGATTTCCACCCGCCGCAGCATTTAAGGAGTCTTGTTCATTCTCGTTTAAACCGTTATAAAAGGTATCAACTTGAGTTAACTCCGTGAATCCGTGATGAGGACAAGCTCTAGGCAACTCCTTAAATCGTTCCCACGCTTCACTAAAAGTTTCCTCAAATTTTTATGTAAATCGAGAAATTTCATTCTTTAAGTGAGTGGTTTTTGAAGGAGGGAAAAATTGATTCACAAATTTGGTTACGAGATCCTCCCAAGTCAAGATTGAATTTGGTGGTTCTTTCTCGTACCAAGTTTTAGCGGCTCCCTCGAGCGAATATGGAAACATCATAAGCTTAATCACATCGTTAGGCACATTCCTAAATCGTAAAGTCTAGGTAATCTATAACACCCTGTGTTTTCAAGTCATTGACGACGTCGATAGATCTATAAGTATACTTTTGGTTATTGGTTTAAAAACCGGGCGGGGGGGGTTTTTTTTTTTTTTTGTTCTTTTAAAATCATAAACGTTTAAGGCTGATAAATCGCCGTAGGCTAAAAATTAGCGTCCAAACAAGCAATATATTATTTTTACGAAAGTAATAATCAACTTTTTATATTTTATTTTTATCGGTTACGTAAAACGTTTATGTTTCGCGATAAATTACATTTAGATATACCCGAAAGCACCAAAACATTTCTACGCTTCAACAAATACCCACATTTATACCCAATACCCAAATGTTTACAAAATAACATCACATATATACATACAAAACCGGACATAGGTGGAAGTATACAAAGAAATATCATATTTGGTCAAGATTGGTCTTTATACATCCTATCACCATTAAATGAAGCCATACCTCCCATGCTTCCCATACCCTTGACCAATTATTTCCCTAAATCACTCATCTTGTTCCTTTGACTAGAGACAAGCCTACAAGTCTTCCTTAAGACCATGGACATGTTTTTGACTAGCTTATGCATACTTTTTGACCAAGACATCTTATATACATGTATTCCTAGTAAGATAAAACATAGATAACATTTACACTTAGTGAAAAAGATCAAATCTCTTCCTTCTTGCTCTCTTATAACCCACGGCTTGAACCAAGCCTTCAACCAAATCCATATTAATTTTTCTACAACCTATACACTCCTACACACATCCATCCTAAGATATTCTAAGGTGATCCCAAGCATTGGTTAACCATATTCAAGCTTTAATCAAGAAAAGGGAAGCTAAGGTTTATTTAAGAAAACTAGGGTTGTCTTTGGTGCAAGCTTTGGATTTTTATCTAAACAAGGGTTTAGATTACATTGATCATCATCATCATACACCATAAGGTCATCTAGAACCCTTTATGTTCTTTCAATATTCATTTTATGCATATGTTAGTTCTATTGTAGCTTGAATCACCATGTAGGATTTTTAACATGTAAATGGAGTTTTTACTTGTAATGATCATTTTGCACACTATTATATATGTTGAGATATTGCTAATATCATGTTAAAAGGGATGAGAAAGTATTGTACCATATTAAGTTGGTGTAAAAATGATTAACTACAAAAGTAGTAAGGTATAAAAGCAAGGTTAAAAATGGATTCAACAAGGTCACTCAAAGATTCTGTCCAAAATTCGTATATATAACACATTATTTTATATTTTTATAAAGTAGTATGATTCACGACGATTCCGAAAAGGTAAGAAACTTGTCAAACGGATTTATAACGAAAAAGTTAGAGCGAAAACGA
Source organism: Tanacetum coccineum (assembly GCA_026074375.1). Lineage (NCBI taxonomy): Eukaryota > Viridiplantae > Streptophyta > Magnoliopsida > Asterales > Asteraceae > Tanacetum > Tanacetum coccineum. The sequence continues at coordinate 7,702 of BQNB010132619.1, forward strand.
GGTATATATTCGAGGTATAAAAATCCAGCATTTGTTAAGTTAGTGGTTTCTGTCAGGATTTTAAGATGGTATTTGCGGCACTTTCGAGTCCGTTTCGGCCTTCGGCCGAAACATGAAAGTCGTTCGGAAGGTCGTTTTACTTCCCCGCGAGGTTCTTTAAGTCTAAAAGCGAGTGATAACGGGTCGTAAGGCGGGGGCAAAATCTGGCTTTTTGGTAATTAATACACTGCATCAGATCTGATGCGAGTGCTTTTTCGCCCATTTCGGTCGAGTTTCGGGTCTCGGACAGAACTGGAAAGTTGTTCAAAATATCGTTTCGCATAAATTCTCTTTAGAACCCGAGTCATGAAAATGTGATTTAGTGGGTCATTATAGTCGGGTCAGACTTAGAAAATAAACTATAACTAGGTATAACTATAATACAGGAGTAACTTACAAAACACTACCAGGGAGTAACTAATACAACTACCAGGAGTAAACTTACAACACTACCAGGGAGTAAACTAATACACTACCAGGAGTAACTTAATATATACCAGTAGCACCCAAAAACTAATAACTAGAAACTACAGGATACTATACACTTACCAGGAGTAACTAATACACTACCAGGAGTAACTATAATTACATTATTCAGATATTTATAAATGTTTTACAATTATAAATATGTTTTCACTCAAACAATTAGATGGTGATTAGCTAAATAGACTTATGCATGGTAGAAATTACTCAATGGGGATTAGTACTTTACGACTTAATTTAAATAGGCGGGGTTAGGGTGTGGGGCTTGCAATCGACGATTTGCGTGACGCATTATTTGTGATACACTTGGCATTTGCTCACTCAAGGTGAGTTCGTAGCCCCTTTTTCTACTACTTGCTTTATTAAATACGGGGGAGATTACATGCTTGATTTCTTTGGACACAAGTGTTTTCAAAACTGTATGCTATTTCCTGATTACATTATTGCCTAAGTTACCGTATTGTCATTTAAGTCCCCTTTTATCATGAACCGTTAATTACTGCGAGTATACGCTGTGTTATGGGATAGATCTATCGGAACTGACCATCCCCGTTAGGCTGTGGTTCTAGTTGACCATTGACGCATGTAACATTTGAAGAAAATTCGTAGGATGGATTGGCAATCATCTGTATGAGGAAAATTTGTTAGGATGTTTTTGTAACATTGTATCCGGGTTGGGGACACAAACCTCAAGTACTGGTTTGATTACAGTTTATTCGGTTAAGGTTTCGGTGTCATGAGCTTAATGCAATAATACTTGTTTTGGACTATGAATGTGTTCATTGTCTACTATTACTTCGATCTTGTGGTCCACGCGATTTCATGATTAAACCTATGAATTCACTCAACAATTTTGTTGAGTTTTATAGCTGTTTTAATCTCAGGTGCTGGGGCTAAGCTTGGATGGGAAGCCGTGACAGGATATCTATTAGAATGGATTCTGATTACTTAAAGTCAATGAAACTTTTATCTTATAAAATCTTGATGTCTTTTTTCAAAACTATGGAGGACCTATCGTTGAAAAACTCTAATCTTTTGTAAGGACATTGGATTGAATCTTATTCTTTAACGTCCATTTAAGGTCGTTTCCTATATCTTGATTGTTGTACTTTGACGTAGCACCCCAATGTTACCATTCCGCTGCTACCTGGTTTTGGGGGTGTCTACAGATGGTACCGGAGAGCCATAAGGTTATAGGAACTGGGTCATTTTCAACAACATAGTTATAACCACAAAGTTTAAAGTTTTCTTTTCTTTCATTTTTTAAAAAATGCAGAAATCCTTCATCGCTTATCGATTCCACGCGGCGGTTATTCCTGATCCTTACTTACTTTTTCCGATTGTCATGATTGCATTATATATAATCTTAGATATATAATACTTGGTTTAAATTCTCGATATCTTACGTCTATCTTTTGACATATCAATATCTATTTTTATCGATCAATTATATAAATATCGACTATCCTGATTAATTTATGATATCAATGCTTAGACTTTATCCCTTTAGGAATTCTCGCTTAAATTTCTATTGTACTTTCGCTTTAAATTTCTGTTGTACTGAATGATTTTAAGTATCTATTAAATTAACATATTATGAAAACGTCAATTCTACTTTAACTCTTTATAAATTGTTATACAAATCACTCCCACAATTATTAGGAAATTATAACACAATTTATGACGAAAATGAGCATGCATCGTTAACCTCTAATATACATAGCCTGATCAATATGTATAATTAGGAAGGTCATGCACATGCTGAGAGTAGGTCACTTAAAACTTCTGTCTAGAAATAATTTTCTATTTGCATCAGTTTTGTGTGCGTATTCAATAAAATCGGGCGGGGGGGGGTTTCTTCTGGAATCGAATTAGTAACGTAGCAACTAAGCAGACATTCATCCCACCTTACTATATTAAAGTTTTTTTTTCGGGGACCAAATCAAAAAAAAAGAAAAAAATGTTAACAATCTGACACGTTAAGCTGAAGGAAACAAATAAACCCGCTAGGAGCCGAACCTTGGTCGCAACAATAAATATTAAACCAACATCACAAATCTTAAAACACCCAAATTAAATCAATTTAGAAGGGAAATGCAAACGAGTTACCAAGCGTGGTAACGAAATTATCGAAAGGCATAAATAAAAGTAACAAAAAGATTTATTGCCACAACGTCCATTTATTATCTTAGAAATAAGTTACCATAGAACATAAAGGGAAATACAAGTTTTTATTACAACCTTCCCCTAATATCTATTCTTCCAAAGAGATCTACGCAATGCAGAACGATGAGGGGCCGAGGAATTTGCTAGATATAAAGGCCAAATACTGAAATCCTTTTTCGTATGGGAAGTAGGCAAGATAAATGCCGAGTACTATCGCGGTCGCCATCGCGAAGAGCGTGATGATGTGCAACATTTTTGAGGATTGGATAAGAGAAAATATAAGTGAAAAAAATTAAGTGTTGTATGAAGAAATGGAGGAGAAAATTTTGTATAAAAATGGGGAAAGTAACCGTTGGGGGTTACTGTTCACCGACCGTTGGGGCACTGTTCAAAAAAATAAATAAATAAATAAATAAATAATAATAATAATAATAATTATCTACACCTCTTCATCAACACAATTCCAGGAGAAGTATCTGCATCTTTTCACTAAACCAGTACCTTCGTCAGGTATCGCAACCTGAGCCTTGAGGACAAGGCTCTTCTAACCGGAGGAGACTGTAACATTCCGTATTTTCAGGTCATTTTATGACGCCATTTATTTCGTCATAATTTCACCATTTATTTTATTTTAGTTTCGTACGCGCTTACTTTTAATTCTTATTATATAATTAAATCGCGTAAACTAAAAATCAACAATTAACGTAACAGACACCAAACGAATTAAAGTTTTCGTCAAACAAGCAATATATTATTTTTACGAAAGTAATAATCAACTTTTTATATTTTATTTTTATTGGATACGTAAAACGTTTACGTTTCGCGATTAAATACATTTAGGTATACCCGGAAGCACCAAAACTTTTCTACGCTTCAACAAATACCCACTTTTATACCCAATACTTAAAATTAACTCAAAAACCATCCCATGTATTTACCATAGGGCGTTTGGTATGTAGTAAAACTCAAAAAGATATTCAAACTTGCAAACAATGTTCTTAAAGACCATGAAACTTGTCCTACACTTGCAAGACATTGACCAAAGACTCCACAATTCACTCATCTTGTTCCTTGACCAACTAGGTACATCTTTGACTAGTTATATGAATATATAATACTTTAGCTAGTGAGATACACACCATTCTTCATTTAAGGTGTAAAACACAAAAATTTCACCATCCCCCTCTATAGCTCACGGCATCAAAACCCTCCCAACTAAATCCATACAAAATTTTATACAACCTATACACACCTACACACACCATTCATAAGATATTCTAAGAGGTTTCCAAGCATTGGTTAACCATATTCAAGTGTTAATCAAGAAAAGGAAGGTTATGGTTTATTTGGAAAAGTTAGGGTTTCATATTGTGCAAGCTTGGGTTTAAAGGCTAAACAAGGGTTTAGCACCTATTTTTCATCATCATCATACACCATAAGGTCATCTAGAACCATCTATGTTCTTTCAATATTCATTTTATGCATATGTTAGTTCTATTGTAGCTTGAATCACATGTAGGATTTTATCAGGTAAATAGAGTTTTTACTTGTAATGATATTTTGCACACTAATTATATATGTTGAGATATTGCTTATATCTGTTAGATGGGATGAGAACAGTATTGTTCACCATATTAAGTTGGTGTAAAATGATTAACTACAAAACTAGTAAGGTATAAGCAAGGTTTAAATATGGAAATCATCAAGGTCACTCAAAGATTATGTCCAAAATTTGTATATATAACACATATTTTATATTTTTATAAAGTAGTATTATTCACGTCGATTCCAAAAAAGGTAAGATAACTTGTCCAACGGATTTTTAACGAAAAGCTAGAGCAAAAATGAGGTATATATTAGAGAATAAAGATCCCAGATTTGTTATGTTAGTGGTTTTGTCAGGATTTAAGATGGTTTTCGCGGCACTTTCAGTCCGTTTCGGCCTTCGGCAGAAAAACATGGAAGTCGTTCGGAAGGTCGTTGTATCCGTGGAGGTTCTTTAAGTCTAAAGTAAGTGATTAGGGTCGTAAGGGGGGGCAAAAATCTGGCTTTTGGTAAAATTAATACACTGCATCATGATCTGATGCGAGTGCTTTTTCGCCTATTTCGGTCGAGTTTCGGGTCTCGTGACAGAATTGGGGAAAGTTGTTCAAAATATCGTTTCGCATAAATTCTCTTTAGAACCCGAGTCATGAAAATGTGATTTAGTGGGTCATTCGGGTTACCAGGAGTAACTAATATACTATCAGTAGTAATAACTATAACTACCAGGAGTAACTACAACACTATTTTTTTTTTTTTTTTGTTTTTTTTTTTTTTTTTCCAGGAGTAAACTAATACACTACCAGGAGTAACTAATATACTACCAGTAGTAATAACTATAACTACCAGGAGTAACTACAACACTACCAGGAGTAACTAATACACTACCAGGAGTAACTAATATACTACCAGTAGTAATAACTATAACTACCAGGAGTAACTACAACACTACCAGGAGTAACTAATACCCTACCAGGAATAACTATAATTACATTATTCAGATATTTATAAATGTTTTACAATTATAAATATGTTTTCACTCAAACAATTAGATGGTGATTAGCTAAATAGACTTATGCATGGTAGAGATTACTCAATGTGATTAGTACTTATACGACCTTAAATTAAATAGGTTGCATCTGACGATTTGCGTGACGCGTTATCTGTAATATTTGGATTATCTGAACTCAAGGTGAGTTCATAGCCCCACATTTTTACGATTTCAATGATTTATAACTATGGGGTGGAAACATGCTTTGTTTTATAAATTGGACGCAAGTATATTGATTACATGTTTGCCTAAGTAGCGATAACCCAAGTTGAGCCCCTTTATCATGAACTGTCAATTGCATAGATGTAGTTGTTAATTACATTATGTGAGCGCGAATGTTATGAATAGATCTATTTGGGGAAACGACCTCCCCGTTCGGGTGACTAGCTATCACCTTGGGACTCCTAATACGTACTTAGTCCATCCATTACTTCGAATCTTGCCAATCGATACGGTGCTCGAGCTACGGGCGCGACTCCTGGAATTAAGTCGATCTAGAATTCCACTGGTCGAGCCGGAGGAAGACCTGGTAAGTCCTCGGGAAACACTTCAGGAAAATATCGGACGATTGGTACGTCCTTAAGTTGCTTTCCTTCCAACTTGTCCTCCCCCTTCTTGGCGGATATCTGTGCCAAAAACATCTGACATCCTTTCGCCATGAACTCTTGAGCTTTTGAACATGAGATAATGGTCAACCGAGATTCTCTCCCGTTGTTACCTTCGTTACCACAAAAAATCAAGGTTTCATTCCCATATGGAACTCAAACAAGTTTCTCATCACACACGATCACGGCGTGACACCCTCTTAACCAATCCATGCCGATAATAACGTCGAAACTACCCAGTTCTACAGGAATTAGGTCTATGTTGAACGGATGGTTTAAGAAATTTAAAGTGCAACCCCACATAATAGTGTCTACCCCGACTATTTTCCCATCAGCTAATTCGACATCATAACTATTTTCTAATGGAGTTGGGGCGATGTTAATCAAGGAACTAAATGCAGTGGATATAAAGCTTCTATCGGCACCAGTGTCGAATAGGATAGAGTCCGGGTCCCTCAATGCATTCCCTTTCTTCTTTGCATTCCCAACTACATACACCCATCCTTGTGCATTTACACTTCCCTCATTCTTATTCTTTAACTTTGGACAATCCTTCTTGAAATGTCCTGGAGCTCCACATTCAAACAACCATTCCCCTTAGGATTTGCCCTATTGTCCCTCTGAGCATTAGCAACGTTAGTGTTGCCAGAACTTCTGCAGTCTCGGGCAAAGTGTCCTATCTTGTTACACTTGTGGCATTTCTGAGTACACGGGCCTTGTGATGAAAATGGCATTTGGTGCACTTGGGCAAATTTCCACCATACGGATTCTTTTCGCCCGACCCCATATTATAGACCTTGGCGACATTCTGCCTCTTAAAGAGTTGTTGTTGGTGACCATGGTTGTTTCTGGATGAATCATCATCCTTCCTTTTGTTGTCAGACTGTCTTTCCGCATAGGTGCGGAGTTTCTGATCCATCAAGTCGTTGGCCAACTCAATAGTCTCATCCAACGTCTTAGGTCTGGCAGACTTGACATTTCTATAAATGTTATCAGGAAGTCCACTGATGTACTTGTCAACCTTCTCAGTTTCATTAGCAACAAACTTGGTACATATCAGGGTCAGGTCTTGGAATCGTTCAGTGTATGTTGGGACATCGTTCCCTTTAACCTTTAGGTTCCATAACTCGATCTCTAGTTTTTTGATTTCACCCTGCGGACAATACTTGTCTGTCATTTTCTTCTTGAGTACTTCTCAAGTCATTAAATATGCTTCAGGACCTAAGGTTCTTATATGATTATTCCACCAAGTCAAAGCAGCCCCTAACAGAGTGTAGGTGGCAAACTTAACCTGATTTTCAATAGCACAACCACTGATATGGAAAACTGGTTCCATCTTTTCAGAAAACGACTCGAAAGAGACGTTTTTAAAAGATAAGTTATCATTCATTATTTCAATCATAGTTTACAACTAGAGGCCCCAAAATATACAAGGAAAACATAAAGTTTGAATGATAACAGTTTAGCCATCTTCAAGTCCGTGCCACTCCGTGCCATAAGATGTTCAGTTACCTGAGATAAACATGCTAAAAAGTCAACACAAAGGTTGAGTGAAATTCATAGGTTTATAGTAAACAGTTTTGAATACAAGCTCAATAGTGGGTTACGTTGTTATACACCCATAGTTTGTAATAATTGCAACACATACAATTATCATGAAAAATAGTATTATTGCCCTAAGCTCATGACACCGAAACCTTAGGTTAAATAATCACAAATAATTGCCCTAACGGGTGTCTTTGCCAAAACACCCGTAAAGTTATTCAAATGTGTGCTATTGGTTACCGACAGTATAGGTACACCAACGGGGAGTCCAGTCCCAAATAGATCTATTCATAGCATTCACACTTACCCCGATGACTAATTAACGGTTCATGATAGTGGGGACATAATGGCAAAAGTAGAGACTTAGGCAATAATGTATCAGGATAGCATATAGAAAAATACTTGCATTCATGGTTTATGGCATGTATCCCCCTCACGGGTTTATAAAACACTTAAAAGATTGAATGCGAGGCTATGAACTTACCTTAATAGTACAGGGAAATCCGATTGATGGCAAAAGTATATGAAATGAAAGTAACGACTTCGTCACAAAACCTGGGTAATATGTCAAGTCTTAGTTTAATTAGATATGATTTTAATGTCATAATGAAATATCACGATTGATTGGATTATTATGGAAACTGTAATCAGCTGTTTTCAGGATCACCTCATAATTCCAGAGGTCATGTAGTAAACATTTGAGGAGCTAAGACACTTTAAATCGTAAATCCAGCAAACTCGTCAAAACGTATACCCAAATGAAACCCCTCACATGAAGCTCCCTAGTAAGTGATACATATATTTAAAGTTTCTTCAAAAGCAAGAAATCATTATATAAATCTTTTATAATTAATATAAAAATATAATAGTTTATAAGTTTGCAAAATTATCAATATATACCCTTGGTTTATAAACTTTTACAAGTTTAGTCCTTTATATAAAAAGAATATATATATTAAACCTTTTTTATTAATTTTTTTTTATTTTATACTTTGAAACTTGGTAAAATTAGGTCCATATAGTTCTAGACTTTAAGAAACTGACATTTTAATAACAATTAATCTCGAAATCGATTTGCAGCTTATAGCTTATTACTATAAGCTAAAATAAGTAAGTTTTACGAGCTTGTAGCTTATGAAAAGAGCTTATGAGCTTAAAAATCCAAAATGGGCACGTTTGGTTTAGAAACAATAACCCGATGGGTTAGGGATTTTAGGATTAGTTTTAATGATTATAAAAGTGATAAGTGAGCTTATAGAAATAGCTTATTACAACAGCTTATGGCTTATAGCTTATTAGGTTCACGAAAAGAGCTTTTAGGGTTTTAAGGGGTGCGTTTGGTTTAGGAAAACCAAACTAGTAGATTTAGGGTTTCCAAAAGAGTTTAGCTTGAACAAATGATTATAACAAGTTTATATATGATCTAAAACATGATAAGAGCTTATAGAACATGTGAAAAGGCTTACTAGCACACAAAATGGGTCGAAATGGTTGATATGGTTCAAAATCCTTTTGGAGATGAATCAAGAACCTTTTTCTTCTTATAATTTGGCTTCTATTAGCTTAAATATCTTTCCTTTTCCTTCCTTAGCTTGGTTAGAACATAGTTTTGAGGTAGTATGAAACTTAGTGGGGAGTTTTGAAGGTATACATGTATGAGTGTATATATAGGGTTGAAATAGGAGTGGTGACCAAGTTTGTGTGAAGTAGTGACCAAGGTGAGCTAGGAGTGATGGCCAAGGGATAGCTAGGATGACTAATAAGAGCTAGGACTAGCATAGTGTGATTGTTTCGGGTTTATATAGGGTGTCCGAAACTTGGAGGCCAAGTTAGAGTGGAGTAATGGCCAAGGAGTACTAAGAGTGGTGGCCAAGGGATACTAGAATGACTAACATAAGCTAGGAAGTAGCATGGAGAGGTGTAAAAGGGTTGGAGGGTTTCGGTTATCAAAGGAGGTGACAAGTAGGTTACTTGGGGTGCAAGGTGGCTAGGTGGTGACAAGGAGGTGATGGTGGTGCTTAGCAAGGTAGTAGACATGGTGGTGACAAGGTGTGGTGAGTGGTAACTTGCTTAGAACTAGGTTTGAACTAGTTTAGGGGGTTACGGGTCATTAGGGTTTTTCGGGTTAGGGTTTAAGTTGAGTGTGTGGAGTGAAATGGAGGGAAAAACTAGTTTAAATGTGATGCTAGAAAGACTTGTAATCTATGCTAGAAAGGTGATACAAAAGCTCATAGAAATTAGAGGGAAAAAATGCTTAATTTGAATGTTGTGCATAATCGGCTTGTACTATGAGCTTAAAGGAATTATACTATGGTTTTGGAGGGAAAGATATTCAAATATTATGCATTGGTCACTTGTACACATGCCTTGAAAGCTTGTACATTTGTTTTGTATGTAAACATTACATATAGTTAGGGTTTTGTTATAAACGTTAACGTTTAAAATCCGTTTTGATATAACGTTATGGAAAGTACGTTAAATAGATAACGTATGGATTTTAGAACATATTACTTGACATATTAGAATGTTTACTTGACATAAACGTTGATGGAATTGGTATTGGTGGTTGCGTGAGCTCGTTTACTTTGAAAATGTAAGTTACGTTACATTATGGATGGAATAAAGCAAAAATCTTTCCATGAAAATGGTTGCATCTAACTTAATAGATGGAAATTACACTGAGGAAAATTGCATCTAATTTAATAGATGGATAATTACATAGAGGAAAATTGTAGGTTGTTATAGTCTCCCAACCTTAAAGAAATCTCGTCCCGAGATTTAGTTGGATGTTGGAGTGATGTTTGAAAACAGATGTGGATACTTGGCACGAATTTGATCTTCGCGTTCCCACGTAAATTCTGGTCCTCTTTTAGAGTTCCATCTTACTTTGACTATAGGGATACGACTTTGTTTCAGTTGCTTGACTTCTCGATCCATAATTTCTATTGGTTCTTCCACAAAATTAAGTTTGTCATCGAGCCGAAGCTCTTTCATTAGAATGATGAGGGATTCGTTAGATAGGCATTTCTTTAGATTAGAAACGTGGAAGGTACTGTGGACATTACTGAGTTCTTCAAGAAGCTCAAGTTTATATGCCACTGGGCCGACCCTTTTAAGGATATTAAATGGTCTAATGTACCAGGTGTTAAGCTTTCCTCGCTTTCTGAATCGGATGACACCTTTTCGAGGTGACACTTTTAACATAACACGATCTCTAACTTGAAATTCTAAAGGTTTTCTCCTTACAATGGCATAACTCCTTTGCCGGTCTCTTGCAGCTTGCAAGCGTTGTCGAATTTGCACTATCTTTTTGGTGGTTTCATGGATTATCTTTGGTCCTATGAGTTGGACATCTCCAACTTCGGCCCAGCAGACAGGTGATCGGCACTTTTGACCATAAAGTGCCTCGAATGGTGCTGCCTTAATACTGGCATGGTAACTATTATTGTAAGAAAATTCTACCA
>BQNB010132620.1:0-18596 GCA_026074375.1 Tanacetum coccineum
GGTAAAAACGATGTGTGTTTAAGCACACATCAAATTCCCCCACACTAAGCCATTGCTGGTCCCACACGCAATGTTTATTATACACGTTGTGAAAGAAAATATTTTAACCCCCCTTAACTAATAACCCCTCACATCAAACAAGAACATAAAAGTGTTCATCAAGAGGGTATAAGAAAAGTCATTTGTTTCAAAAATGCCTCGTTTTAACCATTTATTCATTAATAGATAAAAGACTAAGTTAAAATTTATTAAAATTATATAAAAGGCTTTAGGAACGAGAGTTCGTCATCCTTGATTTTCATAATCCCCAAACAAAGCTTAAAACGAAATCACAGTTAAATATAAAATTAGATGCTAACACTACTCATAAATGCTATTTGTGTATGCGTAGCTACTTCTTGCTCCCCTTATACCTAATTCTTCTACAGAATTTTATTTAGGAAAATAAAATGTAAAAAGAGATCACTTATTTTATAGCCTTATAATTATAAAGGAGACTGGTTTAAACCACAATTAGATTAAAATCCTTTCCTAAAGAGACGATATGCTGAGAATAAGGTCCACATTAAGTTTCTAATTTCGCATGATTTAGGGGTTATCCTTTTTATTTCATCTGAAACAACTCAACTACGAGTCCAGAGATGGAGGCTTTATTTAGATAACCCCAGATTCAAAATTTGACTTTATTATTATTAAGCAACATTATTATCCATCGGTCCTTTAAACAACTGCAACATCGGGAGCGAAGCGACCAGAAATAGTAGTCTTATTTTGACCTCGGTAATTTCATTGACCTCTTTGAAGGCTGAGACATCGGGAGCGCACCGACAGGAAACAACAAACTTTTATCAGTCTTGGATTATTATTATTATTATTACTTCCACCCTTTAAACGACTGCAACATCGGGAGCGAATCGACAGGAAATAGTGGTCTTATTTCGGCTTCAGTTTATTACATTATTATTATTATAGCCAAATCTCAAGTCATGTGGTCTTTTAACTACCTAGACAATGGGAGCGAGCCGTCAAGAATCAGTAGCCTATTTCCTCACAACACTGACAAAACATCGATGCGTACCTTACTTTCATCAAAAAGAATCTCTATGAAGGGATCAAAACTAAGAATCGCAAAAACCAAATCAACTTTATTTATTGAAAATTATTATTTTTATAGATTTAATAAATAAAATTTTTTCTTCTGATGAAGTGTGTGTGTAACACGAGAATCGCACAAAAAACCTAAAACAACTTTATTTTATTCAACAATTATATAACGTTTATTAAGCTGGTGGGAGCAAAAAGCCACAATTAACCTCTATGAGCTCTAAAGAGATCCAACTACTCCACGCTTAGCATCTAACTTATATTTAATTCTATCATTTTTCGTTCTTTGCAAAACTTTAAAATTTTATCAAATGCTTAGTCTAAAAAGCTAGAGTTTTTTTTAAAAAAACGCGGTCAAGTCCATAAGGCTGGTTTTACCAAGAGTTCTACGGGCCTACTTATTACTAACATTTTTATATTTTCATTATTATATTTTTTTTCTTTTTTTCCTAATTTTTTTTTTATAATTTTAACCTACAAATAGAACAATAACAATTTTAAATTTTTTGGCTAAAACGGGGTTGCATGGAAAAACAGACAGGCACATGCAAGATCATATTTCAATAGAAATCCCCCCACACTTAGAACCGAACATTGGCCTTAATGTTCAAAAAATGCGGAGTGCCACCCCACACCACTTAAGGATGAAATAGCAAATGCTAGTAATTCCAAGTGTGAAAGGGGAAACACAATATATATTGTGAAAACCAAACGATCGTTTAAGCTCAATTTGTTTAGAACTTTAATCTAGGATGAACAATAACAAAGAACAATAGAATGCACATCGGAATAAACATTAAGAACATTCTTTATTATTGCCTAACAAGGTTTCATCATCATCTTTATACAATGACTACTACAGCCCCCCCCATTCTACCTTGATCAATGGTAGAATGTGTTATCTAAACTATAACAAGGAAACCTTGGGGCTAAAACACACAAACCAAACAACCTAGGTGTCCACTTAGAGGACTTGACGCCTAGAACACACACACACTTTTCTGGTGTTTACATCTTTGACACACAGAAAACTATATTTAGGGATCTCTTTATATAGTAGAGTCCATCTAGATTTACAAGGGAAAACATAATTGTATAAGGAAACTAAATCTTTTAATTCTTTAATAAACTTCATCTTTATCTTTAAGAATCATATCTTTTGGAATCTTTTATCTTTTGTAGAATATCCTCCACCAGCTTATAGAATTCCATAATTGTCATTTATGTCCCTCTTGTTTCCTTTTCATTCATTGTTTTTGTAGATCCAGAGCAGCTTTAAAATTGATCCTTTCTTGTTCTTGCTCTGCCATTGTTTTTGCTTGTTCCTCATCTTGAACCTTTCTTACTAACTCCTCATGTACACTCATCTGTACTTGAACCCTCTTCTTGAGTTTCTTTAGAGGCTCAGGTTCTTGCATAATGGCCTTTCCTCTGTCCTTTGCCTTTGAAGCATTCCTCATAATATATACTAGTGCTGCAGCAGCAGTACTAATATCATGGCTGGCAGTACTAACTTTTGCACCAGCAGTTTTAACTAGTACATTAGCAGTACTAATTTCCTTTTCACCTTTTTCACCACTTCCAAGGTCTTCAATAAGCTCAGTTGGAGTTTCTTCTTCTTCTAGGAGTACTTCAGTATCAACACTATTCTTCTCCTAAGTCTCTACATCCTCCTGAAAACATGAAGTTCCTTCATCCTGTACCAAAGAAATAGTAGGATCTGTATCAATCTGAGCTATCTTAACAAGTTATCTCCAAATGTTGTAAGCCATTGGAGATAAGAAGCTACAAGGTTTTTAAAGAAACCCATAAACCCTATTTCTTAAGAAATCGTTTTGGATAAAAAGTTTTTTGGGGTTTTGATGTTAAATTGCAATAATAATGTTTATGATCGTCCTCTCTACCTTAATTGGTATGCAATACGATTGTAAGTCGTTGTTAAAATTATTAAAAGGGTTTCAAGTAGCTGTTTTGGATTATGTCGCATGGTGCTGTGCTAAGAAAACAAAAAAAAGATTTAATGACACTTTCTTGTTAATAAAAGTATCACAAAAAGGCCATAGGAGGAAGGATCTCAAAGAAAATTTTAATACTGCCAGTTTGATGGTTAATACTACTGCTTCTATTATTAGTATTGTTTGTTGTTTGGGCTCGAAAGACATTTACTACTGCTTGTGGTAACAGCTTTGAAGTTAATACTGTTGAGTTCGCACAAAATTTTGGTTAGTACTGTCAAAAGAAGTTAGTACTGTTCGTGTAGATTTGTACTGCTTTCTTTATCCGAGAAGTTTTAATACTGCTAGTGGCGTTCGAGAAATGAAGTTTGTACTGCTAGTATTGTCCAATATCGGACAAGGCATATTTTTGTTCTTGGTTATCCGGAGATCTCGGACAGGCAGATGAAAAACACACACAAAAAGTTTTTGGTTTTAAATATTCCTAAACATTTAAAAGGCTTGTATTTCTAGATTAATTGGTTACGAAGAAGGTTAATTATCACTTATTTGGAGTTGAAGTGGAGTTTCACAGGTTCGTGTTCTTATCATATCTTAAAGTGGGTGTTACACTTTGAAGATAACTTGTTCATGCTTAGAAACGATGTGACGAAGACTTGTCAGAATCTAGCAAAGGTGTGTGATTTTTCTTATGGTGCTCAATGCTTACATTTGCTATCACTTTGGTTATGTGTCTCATAGAAGATGAAGATTTTTGTCAAGAGGTTGCGATCTACTTATATTTCACAGATTTATTTATAAGTTTGGAGTCACGTGGATAGTACAAGACATAAGACACAAGTTTAGGTTATTCTACTTCTACATCAAGTTCGTTATACTTAATTTTCTTCATCAGTAATCATTACATAGAGCCTACAAAATTGAAGATTCACAAAATGGTTAACATATGGGTTTCAGGGGAAGCTTATTGTTAAAATGTTTAACCATTTACATGCACCACTTGAGGGGAAGTGTTTCGTTACTACTGCTGATATTTATTACTACTGCTAGTTTATGTTTCTACTGCTCAAAGTCATTTTTCGTATTATGCTTCATGGCGGGTATTTTGAGTATTGGAAGGCTAGATTAGTAGTTGTGGTATATGGTTTGTTGCTGTTTTGATCCAAGTTGCATATCTACAGAAGACCCCTATTTGATAATTACAAAAAGGGGAAGAAGGTTACAAGTTTATTGATTTGCAGCTTATTATATGTGGTGGCATGATACAAAGGATATCTACTTAAGGGGAAGTTTTGTTTCATTTAGGGAGATGATTACATCTCAACTTCAGGGGAAGCTTTGGCTTTATGATGAAGTTCGTACACGACTTTGTTTGTTTTGTCATCATCAAATAGGGGAAGATTGTTGGGATTCTAGATATTTAAGAATTCTACAAGCTGGTGGAGGATATTCTACAAAAGATAAAATATTCCAACATATATGATTCTTGAAGATAAAGATGAAGTTTATTAAAGAATTAAAAGATTTAGTTTCCCTATACAATTATGTTTTCCTTGTAAATCTAGTGGATTACTATTTAAAGAGATCCATTGATATAGTTTTAGGGTGTAAAGATTTTAAACTCAGGAGAAAGTGTTGGTGTCGTGTTCTAGGCGTCATGTCTCTTTGTAGACGCTAGGCTGTTGTGTTTTAGCCTCAAGGATCTTTGATTCCTCCCTCCCCCCCCTATTGTTATAGTTTTAGATACACGTTGCTTAACGAAGTGATCACGTTTAGAATTGGGTTGCTAGTAGTCATTGTATAAGATGATGATGAACACCTTGTTAGGCAATGATTAAAGAATGTTCTTAATGTTTATTTCCGATGTGCATTCCTATTGTTTCTTTGTTATTGTTCATATTACCTTTCTGAGTAAAGTTCTAACAAACTGAGCTTAACGGTCATATGGTTTCAATATGTGAGAAAACACATGTATGTTAGAATTTGGTGTATTAGAAGACTCTAACTGTTGAATCTTGATTGAAGGATGTGAGTGGTTCAGCCAAACCTAACTTTCTGACATTGTTCATAGCGTTTTGGACAACAACCTTCTTAACACTAGGTGTTACGCATTTAGGAACGTATCTGCAAATATACAAGCAACTACTGAATTCTTGTGGCATACTTACAGGGCAGGTCTAATCGCTATCTAAAGGTTGTTTTCGCATTAGCTTGTTCGAAATATTTATGAAAATATTGCTTGTTCTTGAGGTGTTCCTAAGATAGGTTATGTGAATCTTCCAATAATTTTGAAATAACCTAGGAGGACAACGTTCTAATTACTATCTTGAACATGCCTTGTGAAATAGTGGTGGAAGAAGGTATGTGAAAACATTTTTCAACAATTTCTTTTACCATTTGGACTTCTTTATTTTCGTTTTTCAATGATGTTATCACAAAAACTTTGTCTTGAATTTGAGCTTTTAAATCCTCATTTTCCACATATTTTAAGTTCAGCTTGTTAATTAAAGAGTCTTGAACATGCCTTGAGCAATCTTGAACATGCCTTGAGCAATAGTGGTGGCAGAAGGTATGTGAACAACATTTTCAACAATTTCTTTCCCTTTTAACTTTCGTAAATCGTTTTTCAATGATGTTATCACAAAAACTTTGTCTTGAATTTGAGCTTTTAAATCCTCATTTTCCACAGATTTTAAGTTCAGCTTGTTAATTAAAGAGTCACTTTGTTCTTTATGACAAACATGTGTCCGTTTGATTGAGTCAAACTGATCTTTAAAAACCTGCTTCACATGATTAATTTCATTACAAAGACGTTCGTTCTCAGAAAGCAAGTTTGCCACACTATTTTCCAGTTCCTTATTTATGGGCTCAAGTTCACATTTATCAGAATTAACTTTCTCTTCCTTGGTATTCTCTCTTAAAGATTTAATAGTATCCTTCAACTTATAAATGGTCGTATCTTTATCTTGTAGCCGAGCTTTCAAATCATTGATTTCAAAATATTCTGGAATTTCAACAACATTTTAACTAACATAAGAATCATCATTTTGAAAAACTTCCTGTTTTAATTGCATTGAGACTTCGAGAGAAATACAATGTTTTTCAAGTTGTGAGTAATTTTTCAAAAGATCATTATATGCTTGTTTTGATTTGGAAAGCTCAGCATCAAGATTCAAACACTTTTCACACGAATCACACTCTTGCATTTCCATATTCACAGAATCATTATTCAAAGACATAGAATTCATCACAGTTAACATTACATCTTGAGACATGATTTTTTATAAGAGTCGATCATTTTCCAAAAGAATTTATTTCTTAGTAATTTCCAAACATTGTTTATCAAAATGAAGTGGTTGAAACAGCCAAGTTCCATTTGGTCAAAAACTGTTTGTACTTCCGTTATTTCATTTAGAAGATCTTTATCAAAACACATTGGAAGTTGGTATTTTAAAGATTTTAAAAATAGAATAATTTCATTGTTAAAAATAGTTTTAGTATGTTCAAACCCCCATTCACCTTCTTCAAAAGCACTAGGTGCTGTCCTCTTTCTCACCACTGAGTCAAACTGGGTGAGGTAGAATTTAAGCTTTTTAAGGCTTGCATTCACCAAACTCACCTTACGTAGTTCACTAGGAACATCCACTATGATAGGTTGTGCGTAAGAAGGTTCAATGGTTGGATTGACTATACGAAACCAAAAAGCTTGTTCAGCTGATAATTCTTGTTGTGGAGAAAAACGTTTTTCAAAATCATCAATTAAGCTATTTAAATTTTTATAATTGATAGGTTTGTGAGAAATTTTCTTTGCAATAACTTCAGGATCTTTTGCTTTTTCAGACATTTTTGATCGACTCTCTTCTTCCAAAATCAATGTTTCTTCATCATCAATCACAGGCATAGCAACATGTGTATTAGACAAAACAACACCATCATACAAGGTTGGTTTCATCCACTGAGCTTCCTAGGATAAAAAGGATTGTGAATATACCTTGAGCTTGGTTTATGTGTATTATCCATTAAAAACGTTGTGGCATTAGTTAAACATGTGCGTTGTTTTGAATAGATTGACCCACTTTATAAACAATATTATCAAGTTCCTTAATCTTCTTTTCCAAATCAATTTCATTTTCCATATATTTATTTTCTTTTTCTTTGGATTCATTTTTGAAAACTGTAAAAGTTTTGAATAAAGATTCCTTTTCTTTGATTTGTTTAGAAAGATTTTGCTCAAGTGAGTCAATTTGTTCTTTGAGTGCAAGTTTCTCTCTAATCATATCATCTATTTGAGAATCAATCATTTTTTCACGACAACTTAAATCAATATTAAGACGTTGTTTAAAAGTTTTGACCCTTTCCTTATATCTCTCTAACTCAGTGGTTATTGATTCATTTTTATGTTCCTTATTAGTCTTTTTCCCAATTATTTACATGATTAATCATTTGTTCAGACATTTGTTCAATCGCAGACAAAATCATTGAATCTTGTTGTGCCTATAAATTAGTATCTTGAACAGTTGCATGTTGTGTTTCTTAAAGATATTAAGAATATGGAATGATATTGCTATCACTAGATATCTCATTTTCTGCAAAATCCATAACTGGTGATTGTTCAAAATCCTGCAATGCATGCATACTTTGATTATCCATATCATTCAGATAGGTTTTAGAATTAGGTACCTCTGAGATAACGTCAGAACCATAGTTGGAAATGTTGGCCATAAGAATCGCTTGTGCAGTCGAGAGATCATCACAGTCTGAATCATAAGTGTTGAGATCCTTAGTCTGGAAAGCAGCATTGTGAGGGATGATTGTCTGAGCTTGATCTGTTGGAATTCCTGGATCTACAAGAAATGCGAGTTGCTCCTTATCTAATATTTATCCAGCTTCCTGAGCTTCTGCTAACATTGCTTTCTCCTTATACCATGCAACATTCCTTGGTCGCTTTGGCTGAGTGCATTGCCTAGCCATATGTCCTTCACCTTGGCAGTTGTAGCATTTAACAACTCTTGCTTGTCCACTTGTAGTATTTCCCCTTGAACTCGTAGCATTGCCCTTATAAGTAGTACCCGAATAATTTTGTCCTTGTCTCCCCTGAACTTGTTGCACGGTAACCCTGTCGTCTTGAGTAGTGGCTTGGTTTCTTGGATTAGAGGAAGTTCTGAGTTGATTATTTGTAGTAGGAAACCTTGAAGAAGCTATAGCCGTTAGAAAAGCCATTGCTTTATTGAGGCAAGCAATTGGATCATCTCTATGAGAAAACACAGGAACAACAAAACCTGAGTCTACAAATGGTGACTCGGTTATAAGTTGTGTAAGAGCTTAAGGTGATTGATAAGCAACTTGTGGAATTACTTGTGGAACAATTGAGGTTTGATGATTCATTTGAGATTGAAATGTATGTGATGGTGGAATCGATGAATGATTGAATTGAGCTTGTGATGGATAATGAGATGAGTAATGTTGATTGGGTTGAATTGATGCATGTTGTGATGGTGAAAACTGTTGTTGAAGTTGTGGATTGTTGTAATATGATTGATAAGGGTTGAAGTGAGGTGGTGATCTTTATTAATTCAACACCACCTCACTTCAACCCTTATCAAAATTTTAATTCAACCTCACTTAGTTCGTGTAGTTTGGTTCATGTTACAGATCTTCCTTACTTAGTTCGTGTAGTTTGGTTCATGTTACTAGTAGTTTGGTTCATGATACCAATTGTAGAATAATCTTAACACATGTATGGAATGATTCACTTATAGTTTTAGAGAGAGAGAGAGAGGTGGTTAGATGAACACTTAGAGAGAGAAAGAAAAATGATAATATTAACTTAAGTGAAAATGTGACAAATGAACAACCAACACCCTCCCCATGTGTGGAGAGGGTTTATATATCCCTAGCATAACTGGCCACGGGCTTGTGTTATGGGCTTACATTGTAACTTTGGCCCGACTAGCTTACTAACATAACATTACTAGTTACTACGAGCTATGACTACATATATTGGAAGTGACAGATACTTTTCTGTATTTCTAACAGAACAACGTTTAAAAATGCTTTCAATTCAGAATTCAAAGAGCGTATGCAGAAATATACAAAATTTGATGCTCAATCCTTCAAAGATGCAATGATCTGTAACATGGATTCCATTAGGAAATACATGCTTGAGATAATTCTTCATCAACAACGAACTCCACAATTGTTGAAACAAAAGAAGTTGATGCAGACACAAAAAGATCATTCAAATCCAATTCCAGCATTGAATGTTGATTCATTAAAAGTTGATGTGCATGCAATCAAATACAAGATGTCAAAAGCATGCAGCTTGGATTCTGTAACAAAAGATGTGCATGCAATCAAATACAAGATGTCAAAAGCAAAAGAAAGATGCATGGCATATTTTCGATCTCTTCATTCACACCTTCAAGTTCTTTCTAAAGAAGACTTAAAAGGCACCCGCATCGAAAATGGATTCAAACGGGCATTCATATCACTCTCTGGTCAAGATGTTGATAACTTCACAAGTACAATGCTCCTCAACGTAGATCAACTATAAAAGCAACTTGACAAAGATGAATTTTAAGAAGATGGATCCATGGCAGCCTTTTGGGTGGTAAACAACCATTTTCAGAAGTTCATCGATTCACAGTTTTCCTTAGATTATGATAGTCAAATGACTGACAAGTACTTTGTTAAATACACTGGAATCGAGGTTAAACACTTCAGATCTCTATACCCACAACCAATTAATCTCACGACGTCGATGAAGTCATAAGGTGGTTAAGGTTAGGTATAAGTCCTATGATCTAACCAGAACCGGAGGGATCTACCCAAGGACAATCCATAGTTAGAAATAGCAGTCCTTAGTTATGATTGGAGAAGAATGAGTATAAGGCAAGAATGCCGACTAAGATTGAGCTAACACTGGAACAATTACAACAAGGTGTTAGTAATGACGTCTTAGTAAGCATTGAAGAGGTTGAAGAATGAAAAAGAAATGTATGGATAAAGGGTGAAAACAAAGCAGCCCTTCACACAACTTAGGCAGAAACCGGGTCTGAAATCATTAATGAAGGTAGGGTTGACCAGTATCCTGAACAACGTCAAGTTAAAAGTCATATGCTTGATTCATCACCTGATAACCAGACAACTGACTACTCAAAACAATCACTCGAGTCTGAAAATATTTTATTCAAAAAGACCGGTTGCCCAATTTCAAAAAGATTTTTCAAAAATGGAAGCACATTGTATTGCTCTCGAACTTAAATATCAAAATCAATCTTTAAAATCAGGGCAACATGGTCAAATTTTGAATGAAACAAGTAATAAAGCCAAGATTAAAAAGGAAATTGATGTACTTGAAACAATGAACATCGAATTAGAACATAGTGTGGCTAAATTACGTAAGGAAAATGAGACTTTGAAAAAGCATTACAAAGATTTGTATGATTCTATTAAAATTACGAGATCTAAGACTATAGAACAGACAACTTCTTTGCTTGCTAATAATGCTGATTTAAAAGCTCAGATTCAGGAAAAGGTTTTTGCAATTGCTGCTTTAAAAAATGACTTAAGGAAGTTAAAAGGAAATAGTGTAGATACTAAGTTTGCTAAAACATCAGTCTTGGGGAAACCGGTTTTACAATCACTAAGAAACCAATCAGTTGTTAGACAACCGAATGCGTTTAAATCTGAAAGGCCTCAAATGTCAAAACAACGGTTTGCCTCCCAAGTTGATGTGAATAACAATTTGTCAAGACCAGTAACTCAACACTATTTGCCTAAGAGAAGAGAATCCGTTTTTGCAAAACCTGATCATATGATTGCATCTAGCGAATCTAGGAATAGTTCTAAGAACATGCCAAGATTTAGTTCAAATGACATGGTTCATAATCACTATCTAGATGAAGCTAGGAAAAAGACACAAGAAAGAGATAGGAACTCAAAAACTAGTGTGATGCCTTCTGCTAGATTTCAAAGCACTGCTGATGGTAGCAAACCAAAACCTAGGAGCACTAATCACTCAACTAGGAGTTTGCCTGTATCTAAGAGTAGTTGCGTAACGATAACGGCTGTGCCCAAAGCAGATCATTCTAAGAGTTCTAGTTCTTTCTCAGATTCCAAACACTTTGTTTGTTCTACATGTCATAAGTGTGTCTTTAATGCAAATCATGATGCTTGTATAACAAAACTCCTGAAGGAAGTGAATTCACATGCTAAGATTCAATCCCATAAGACCAGAAACAATAACAAACCCGTAGATCAAAATAGTCATACTCGGAAACCTAGTAGACAGATCTTTACAAGACATAGGTTTTCTCCCAATAAGACTTCCGTTGTGTATAAGAAAACATCTCCTAGATCTTATCTTTGGTGGAAACCCACAGGTAGAATTTTTAAATCTGTTGGTCTTAGGTGGATTCCTACAGGAAAGTTATTCGATTCTTGTACAAGCAAGGATGACAGTGAACCCACACTTGGTTCAAATGTAGATATCTCTAATATTCATGAAAGCAAACAAACTTTGGATTTAAGTGCAGGTACATCAATCAATGTTCAGGATGAACAAAGTCCTGACTTAAGTGCAGGTACCTTATGTAATGTCAACAAGGAAAATCTCAGAGTGTGGTTGCTGAAAAAGCTGATATCTCAAAAACCAGTGTCATAGTGGATTCACAAATGATGAAATTGCAATGACGTTTGAACACAACAGTTCAAGCCTCGCTCCACAACGTCAATAAAAGTTCCTAAAGCAGATTGATAGTCATGATGTCAAGGATAGAGTTGGAAAGTCTATTCGGTCCTTTGTTCGACGAATATCTCAATGGAGAAAATCAAGTTGTTTTAAAGTCTTCCGCTATTAATACTGCCGATGCATCCTATAAACGTCAACAACAACCTGATTCAACTTCATCTACTTCAACTCTAGCAACATCTGTCACTACTGATGGAAACTTCGACTTGTAAATATTTTTATTTTTCTCTTTATTTTGATTTATAAATATTTTTGAAAAAGAAAATACAAAAATATAAAATCTAGAAAAACAAAATATAAAATCAGAAAATTTTCAAAAATACCAAAAAGAATCTTCTCGACATGTCTCTTGGAATCGATAACATTTACGTACCTAGAAATGTTGATTAACATCGACACGGGCGTGTAAATGAAGTTCGACTAAGAGTATCAGATGCTTTCAAAACATATCATTTCTAAATTTTTCTCTATGACTTATATAAATTTCAGTGCATAACTCGGACCCGAATGTAATAGGGGAGTGTACGTTTCAATGCGCTTACTCTTTATATAGAAGAGAAGTCTTCTATCATGGTTTTTAAAAAAACGTTGAACACAATTTTTCAAAAAGAACTTTCAATGTCAAATTGTTTACAATATAATTTGTGGTATCTTTCCATAAAAAGTGATATTTGTTAAAATTGTGTGTTCATCACTCCCTTCCTCAAATAAGATTAAAAAAGTATGGTACTTACAATGTCATTTTATGTGGATCAATTTATGAGGGGGAGATTTTAAAACCAAAGCCTTTTAATGTGTTGGGTACATCTCATAAATGTCAATTTTATGTATCCAAAAACATTTCATGAAGTTAAAATGTGGAAAATATAATGTCAATTAATAATATACATTGTTCACCAAGGCATCTCACTCCGTCTTCAACATTTTGTGGTGTCATATCAGATTTTCAATTCCAATGTCAAGTTTTAATAAATATTGGTATCCCACATATACTGTTGAAGGGGAGCTATCAAGAAAATGAATTCATGCAATATCATAATATACTTTTTCTCCCCAAGGAATTTGTCATGTCAAAATTTTAATTAATTGGTATTTCAAATACTAAGGGATTTATTATTTTAAATAAGGAGAGAAAATATAATTAAAATGTGATATAGAAATATGTGATCTTTAAGACTCTAAGTGCAACTATTTTCTTCATGTGCTAAACAATTTCGAATCTCAGAGCACATGTGTAGGGGGTATTTGAAAATAACAATGTCAAAAAATAGTTTTATGGTTCGATCTCTATACCCACAACCAATTAATCTCACGACGTCGATGAAGTCATAAGGTGGTTAAGGTTAGGTATAAGTCCTATGATCTAACCAGAACCGGAGGGATCTACCCAAGGACAATCCATAGTTAGAAATAGCAGTCCTTAGTTATGATTGGAGAAGAATGAGTATAAGGCAAGAATGCCGACTAAGATTG
Source organism: Tanacetum coccineum (assembly GCA_026074375.1). Taxonomy (NCBI): domain Eukaryota; kingdom Viridiplantae; phylum Streptophyta; class Magnoliopsida; order Asterales; family Asteraceae; genus Tanacetum; species Tanacetum coccineum. The sequence goes on from BQNB010132620.1 coordinate 13,285, forward strand.
AGCTAACACTGGAACAATTACAACAAGGTGTTAGTAATGACGTCTTAGTAAGCATTGAAGAGGTTGAAGAATGAAAAAGAAATGTATGGATAAAGGGTGAAAACAAAGCAGCCCTTCACACAACTTAGGCAGAAGAAACAGGTTTAATAATATTCTATCAAACATCTACAATGATGAGATGATTGTTGATATTGAAGACGACATCATGGACCCAGTGATGCAATGCACAACCCTTCCCAGCCATTCGGGTTTCTCTCAAAAGAAACTTGTCTCATTTGTCACGGAGATACACACATTATCTATTGACATCTCACTCTGAGATTGTTGATATTGAATAGGTGGCAGTCTGCTCCAGCCTCCGATTACAAAAACCAAAGTGCACAAATCGAGTCTAGAGCCCAAAAGAGATCAAATTATAAATCTCATTAGGACACAATGACAAAATACACTTGTTGAACACCATAAAGTTCACAAGTCATAACAAAGAGTCCTACGCATTATCCTTGAGATCTTGCCAGAACATCCGAGTGATACTTAAGTATTCACAGTGAAGATGGAAATCCTGCTTGAGCCAACATCAAACAAGCTCTTGGTAGGTGACTTGCAAGATTCTATATGAATCGAACTTGTGACATCTGGATATCGATTTGGTCTAGTATATGAATTGACGACTTAATCAGAAAGAAAATAACTATCTAATTCATTCTTACCGTGTTGTCTGCTTTGAGACGCTCCGGTAACGAGAATGGCTAGTACAGCTGTGAAACCCTGTCAAGAAGATTCATATGAATTCTATCTGATCACATGCAATATTTATACTGATTAACGGGGAATCGTGGTTATTGAAACCGTATTCGACGAAGTGACAAAGACACTTTTGTCCATATCTGTTGTTTATCACTAACCTTTTTAAATGCAGATTCAATCATCGATGTTGCAACCATGTACCAGCGAAGTTGGATTCATTACCACATACTCATACTCGAGCTCCAAAAGTTAATCATTCAGCATCAAGATTGTTGATACTAAACTTTCTCAAAGATCTTCAAAGTCAAATCAAGAACCGTATTTTGGGGAGATTGTTAGCCTTATGATAATATAAGTCAAACAAGAATGCAACAAGTATGAGCAAGTCGGTCAAGAGCACAAGTTGATCAAGAAAGTCAAATCAAGATGATTCAAGTCAAGGAGATGATGCAAGATAAAGATCTCAAGAACTCAAAGTCAAAAGACGAAGGCTCAAGATCAAGATCACGAAGCATGCATAAATAAAGTCATTACAAACAAGAAAAGACCAAGACAAGACCAAAGAAGGCAAAACTCAAACGTCATATCTTCAACATTGGGGAAGAAAAAGTCAAATCAAGATGGCCTCCATCAAATAACGTCAACGTTGGGGAGATCAAAGAAGACCTCAACATTGGGGGAGATTGTTAGCCTTAATTTTATATAAGTCGAACAAGAATGTTATCGGTCTTATTAGTCGCAATTAGTCTTGTTAAGTAATAGGCTAGTCGGGTTAAATGAGCTTGGATTGTAATCTAATATTGTCCGTGTTTCGGGTTCAAAGCCCAAAATAAGCCAAGCCCGGCCCAAGATAGAAAGCCCATACGCCATATGTAGGCAAGGGGTATAAATAGGACCCTCTACACACATGGAGAGGGTGTTAGTTGTATTTTATTTCATTTGTAACTCACCAAACTTCTCTCTAATCTAATCTTTCTCTCTTGTTTCTCTCTCTACTTTCTCTCTCTAATTTTCCAATTTTCTTTTATCTTTTTTCTAGCTTATTGCTTATTGGTATGGCTTATTGGTGTGATTTGGGTTAAGTTTTTGGGATAACACATAGCTTATTCTCGGTTATTTTGTGGCTTATCTTCGGGGTTTAACAGTTTATTTGAGTCGCAAAATTCTGGGTTTAAAAATTCTAATCGTGCGAAATAAGTATATTTTGAATCCTTCGATTTATGTTTTTCAGGTTGTGTGAAATATTTATTGTGCAAAATAAGTTTTTGTGCGATTTATGTTTGCAGGTTCTTTTGTGCGAAATATGACATCTTCTTGAAAAAAAACTCTGCCAAATTTGTGAGAAATAAGTCTGTTTGAAATAAGCTTTGTGTGATTTATGTATTGTGCGAAATAAGCTTTGTGCAATTTATGTATTGTGCGAAATAAGCTTTGTGCTATTTATGTATTGTGCGAAATAAACTTTGTGCGATTTATGTATTGTACGAAATAAGCTTTGTGCGATTTATGTATTGTGCGAAATAAGATTGTGCAAAATATACAGGTGTTACTTATTGTGCGAAATATGTTATAAACAGGAAAGAAAACTCTGCCAAAATTTTCTTAAATATGCGAAATATTACACTGGTTTATTCGTGTGAAACATTACACAATTTAAGTGTGCGAAACATTACACTAGTTTATTCGTGCAAAACATTACATAGTTTATTCGTGTGAAACATTACACTGGTTTATTTGTGCAAAACATGTATTCAGGTTTTAGAACTTTGTAAAATCCTGCGAAATAACATTTTTTTTCTCGGTTTAAGTGTCTGATTCTTGTTTGTTTTCAATTTCTTCATTGGGATTCAAGCTCGTTTCACATAATCAAGATCAACTCCAAATCACTAATCACTAAAACGATTCTAGTAGGTCATTTCACATCTCTTTTACAATGTCAACTCAACTAGACATTTATGCTCCTGGTTCCAAAAACCTTTCACATATGCTTAACAAAGACAACTATGTTCCATGGTCTTCTCATCTTCTTCGTTATGCAAAGAATAAACCAAATGGAAAGCTAATCTACAATTTCATTATGCATGGTCCATATGTAAAACGAACGATTCTTGAACCAGGTGATCTAGACCGTGAAGTTCCTGTTGGTGAAACTTTTCATGAGCAGACTAATGATGAACTTACTGATAAAGAAGTAAAGCAAATAGAAGCTGATGATCAAGCCATTCAGACTATTCTCATGGGTCTTCTTGAAGATATCTATGTTGTTGTAGATAGTTGTGAAACTTCTCACAAAATCTGGTTACATGTTCAGCAAATGATGAAAGGTTATGATATTGGGGTTCAGGAGAAAAAGGCTAAGTTGTTCAATGAATGGGAAATGTTTACTTCTACTTATGGGGAATCAATTGAGTCTTACTATCATCGTTTCTTAAAGTTAATGAATGACTTCAAAAGAAACAAACATTTTCCATAAAAGATTGCTAGCAATCTCAAGTTCCTTAACAACATACAACTAGAATGGAGACGACATGTTATCATTGTTCACCAAACAAAGGACTTGCATACAACAGATTACACATAGTTGTATGATTTCTTAAAAATCAACCAGGTGGAGGTAAATGAGCTGAGGGTAGAACGACTTACAAAAACACAAGATCCTTTGGCAATAATGGCAAATTCTAATAATCCTTACCATTATTCAGTGACCCATCACATATTACCTACATGTAACAACCACTACCCAACCAGACCTACATGCAATAACCAATGATAAATCCCGAAGACATTTCTGATCCCACAACTGCAATGAACATAACACTTGTTATAATGGCTAAAGCATTTAAAATTAACTAATCTACACCAACCAACAATAATCAAAGAATTTCATCCAACCCTCGCAATAGGCAGATTGCACAGCCGGGTATGAATATGGGTCAAGACAGACAGATGTAGATGGTTGAGGTAATGGTGAGAATCAGTTTAAAAAGTATGGTGGACAAAATATTGGGAATCGGAATGGGTATAATGTAGTACATAATGTCAGTAATCAGGTTGTTCAAAATGCAGTTCAGAATCCGGGTGTTCAGAATGTTGGAAATCAGAATGGGCTTATTGTTGTCCCGAGGATTGCTAATCAGAATGCAAATCATAATAGGAATGGTAATGTTGTAGCAGAATGGGCTAAAGGTAATGGTAATGGGAACAACAAAAATCAGGTAAGGTGTTACAACTGTAGAGGAAAGGTTCATCTTGCTAGGAACTGCATAGTCAGACCAAAAAGAAAGGATGATACTTATATTCAGACTCAGCTACTGATTGCTCAAAAGGAAGAAGCAGGGATCCAACTCCAAGGTGAAGGGTTTGATTTGAAGGCTGTTGCAGGGGATCTCGATAAGATTGAAGAAGTCAATGCAAACTGCATCTTGATGGCTAATTTGTAACAAGCATCAACATTGGATACTCAGACTGATAAAGCTCCCGTTTATGACTCAGATGGATCAGCTGAGGTAGGGTTGAGCATATTGGATCGTCGACCCGACCGAACCGAAAAACGAGACCGAACCGGACCGAAAGTATTTCGTTCTGGTCCTCGGTCTATGTTTTTTGTTACATTCGGTCCTCGGTTGTCACACCCTTAAAATTGGACTGCAGTGAAACGATAACATTGTGGTGCGACGTCAAGGCACAAGATACAAGTCACAGGAAACGACCTTAAAATGAGCCGTTTTAAAATATACTTCAAAATGTTTCACATTTGATACATTAAAACACCAGAGTCTACAAATAGGTCCCAACAGTTTTAAAATATCACAAGTGTTTAAAACATGACATAATATTTCGATAAACTTATCGTTGAATGTAAATATAGAAATTTTTACAAAACACATTATTTTCAAAAGAAGTTTTATCGAATGTAAAAAAATAAAGAGTGTTCGAAATACATATCCGTGCAGCTTCCCTCCGAGCAATATACCTGAAAATGATACTTTAAAACGTCAATATAATGTTGGTGAGATTCAAAGGTTTAACACAATTACTTACTCTTGCTGCGAATCATAATGATTAGGACATACATGAATATTATACACAATGCAAACAATTAAATCATCACGGAGCATGGGGTAGGCGTACCCCTTGATCCAATAATGCAATCAATATGAGGTAGGCGTACCTCTCCGATCAAATAATGCAAACAATATGAGGTAGGCGTACCTCTCCGATCCAATAATGCAAACAATATGAGGTAGGCGTACCTCTCCGATCCAATAATGCAAACAATATGAGGTAGGCGTACCTCTCTGATTCAATAATGCAAACAATATGCCATATAATATCAAGTAATGTCTAAAACCAAGTAAACAATTATTTGCAGCACTTGAAACATTTCATAATTTATTTAGTATTATTTTCACCCCAAAAAAACATAGGAAAATGGGCTATGAATACTCACCTTATGCAATATGATAATAGATAGCGAGATATAAACATCTGTTGGGTTTTATGATCTAATTAACAATTAAATTAACACGAGTACGCAGCGGAATAAATGGTCACGTGTAGAACAC
>BQNB010132621.1:0-12265 GCA_026074375.1 Tanacetum coccineum
TATAGTATAAATTTTAGCTAACAGAAATTAAGTACCTCGGGGTAGTTGTTACCATCAACGCTTTGGAGACGCTGGATAAGTTCCCTAGCAGATTTGTTCATGTTTTTCAATCCCTGATGCATTAACCACGTAAGCCTTAGCCATACATTTGCTTTTTTAAGCAAATTATGTGTAATTTAAAGGTGGCAAAATGGGTGGGTCGGGAGCCTCAGGACTTGATGCTGGGTTAAAACAGGTTAAGGTCAGTTGACCCGAAGCATTTTTTGTGAAAATCTTTCTCTTTTTATAACTAGCAATTATAATTACAATTTTCTTTTTTACTATCTTAATCACATTCTAGTTTTTGGAATAAGAATAATTTAGAAGGTTTTATGCGTTAAGAAAATACACTTAGGGCGATGTTCGACCATTTAACCTAAATCCTTTTTGCCTTATTAGCTAACTTTTTCTTATTCTACCTGCTTGACATGTTAGATAAACCACAACCGAATCAGTAGTTCACAAGTAAAACAGGTTTACTTACCACTCCTTGTACATCAAGGATGGTGGTACTTTGATCAATATGTTTTTTGGCAGCAATTGAGCAAGCCGGAAACTTATCAATAAACGTCCTTTCAAACTCCATCACATGGTACTTGACATAACGCTCGAGGGTCGTAGCTTGCATGAGCTTGGTAGCGTCAACTTTACCAAGTTGCTCAATGTAGACAGGTCTTCCTTCCTTGTCAACACCATGGTGTCCTTGTGGATAATGTTTGACGACATCCTCTTTTTCCTTAAAATCAAAATCCTAAAAATAACAGCCAAATAAGGCGCAAATTAGTGGTTTGTAGGATATAGAGCTATTTCAGAAGATGGTTATAAGATGTCTACACATAAGTACCTCCATAATGGTGTCGGTACCATATTCATTCCTCCATTTGATCATATCGGACCACATTTGCTTGGTCTTTTCAATATCAAATTTTCTAGCCTTCAAAAATCTGTAGCATCATGCCAGAAGTTTATCAACTTTGTATAGTGGTACATGAAGAAATAACTAAAAAGAGTATACGTGACAGAATTCGGAAGGTTGGGTAAGTGGTTGGAACAACTGATTGTTTTTTTTTTGTATTTGTTTTTTTTGTTGAGTTTTGTTAACTATTTGTGTACTAAATTTGATTTCAGAAAGATCTATCTTTGTCTTGATAAAGCGATTCAGAGCTTGTTATGTATCTCAAGTACACTTGGATGACTGTAATAAACCCGTTAGATCAGTTTCCTTTTTAAGATAGCACAAACCGAGGGATTTATCTTAAAATGAGCCAAAGTAGCCACCGCTACATATATAAACATACCTTAGCATCATGTGGTAGTCATCATGCTTTGCAGGCAACAATTCTTCCAAGATCAAAGCTTGACGTAAAGCATCAACCGCCTTCAATTCATCTGCATCATGCTCATCTTCAAAAACGGACATAACCTTACCACTCTTCCTGCCCTTCTTGCCAAAAGACGTCTTAAATTTGTTGGAAGCATTAATAGCTCTTTGCTTAAACGACAGCTTAGACTTTTCCATGTCGGATTTCTCAAAACCTGTTCAATGATTTTATTAGTTAAGACAACGCCGGATCATATATGAGTATATAAGTAAACATGCATGTAAATTTTATGCTACAACAAGGACAAACATACCAACAAGAGGACCAGACGTTGCGATACTCATGATTGCAGCTAAGTAGTTTTGATATTCGTGACGAATTTGAGGCCCTTATAAGATTCCTATATTCATACGATCATTACCAACATATAGATTTTCACATATAGAAAAAATGGTTTGTTATTGAAAATCTAATATTTCGTGGGAGCAATTATATTTGGTCTGACTTCAAAGTATCTGTTATTAAGACATGTTAGCCACTATGATTTAATGTGATTTGTATTTTTTTGTATATCTTTTAGTGCATTTTCACATTGTAACTAGCTTTTCTATATTTTTATTAAGTACATTAATATGCGTATTAGAATAGAAAACTAGTTAATCAGAATATTCCAAATTATTTGTTTTTTTTCCTCAAAGTTGTCTATATAGCAATTAATCATTAGTAGCATGGTATCCGCGTGAAGTAGCAGCGACAAATGGTTCTCTACAATATTTTTGGTCTTTAGTAGTGACCCTGCAATCTTTTGACGTGACCCTAAATGCAAAACTTAAGTATTTCCTATAATCTTCAGAATATCTTGCTATAAGTCATCTCACATTTCATGAATTTCCTGTATAGGCGCGATTCATCTCAAGAGACATTGATTATCAATTTATCAGTGTTGAGATAGACATGCAAACGTTTGAGCATTTCTTCATCGAGAAAGAATTACCAAACCGAAGCAACTCGCATATGACAATCTCATTAGTACCTAAGTACATTGGCATCTTAAATAATCTATCATGAGTGTTCATGCTTGATTTAAGCTTAATCCACATGTTATATGCTCAAGTGGATGCTTGAAATTTTCAAATTTAAGTTCAAAATCAAGTAATCCATGTTCAAATAAAGTGTTCTCATTTTCGTTTGAAAAGTTTAAAGTTTAAACCGCTGCACCAATCGGCCCTTTTAGGGACAACTTTTTGTCGTCTTTGGCGAGGACATGCCCTCGCCAAATTCTCCTCGTTAACTTTTCGTCGCTAATGTCTTTGTCGAGAACGCTTTTCGAGTTTTATCGACGACGGTATGAGACTAGGGGCGGAGCCAGAAAGTTATGGTCGAGGGGCACACTTTAATAAATTTTAGAAACTACATAATAAATTGGTTCCTTAAGAGGGAAAATTTCAAAAATAGTCAGATATTTCAGAAAATTTACACTACAATTTTTTTCCGCAAAAGAGCACGTGCCTACCCGGCCCCCTTCTATCTCCGCAACTGTGTGAGACCCACATAGTTTATCAGTCAAAGTTATCCAACCGAGCCCGCAAGACGTTTGGCGAAAATATGCCCGTTGTCCTGCTTTTTCTCGTATTGAACTTCAAGCGTTATTAGGTACTTCAAAGGCACCATTTGTAGCAAACTCGTAAGAAAAGGTAAGGTTTAATGATGCATAGCAATATTGGACCTGAAGATCCATAAGAAATCGCACCAGGGGAAGGCAGCTGAAAAACAGACAACATCCTCAAGAATAATGAGGTGACCAGAAATGATAAGTCATCAAAAAAAGAATAAAAATTCACAGGACACAGCATCTTAAGGAAAATGACAAAATAATAATACCGGTAATCCAGATCAAATCCTAAAATCTTTCTCCACCATTAATCCATATCAAATATGTATTTGTAGTTTTACACCCTTACCATTCAACTCATCATTGATTCTTCTTTAAGATGATTGACACAATATAATAGACAAACTATCAATAGCAAATATTTATTTTTCTTCGACAAGTCAATCTGTTTAATTCACTTGTAGTCGACAAATAAAAGTTTTACAAAATCCCAGGCACCACCAAGATAGAATTGATAGTATGATTCAATCTTTTAGCTATCATTGTTGGTGATTGCAATAAATATTAGGATCCCATTATTGAATTATTTTGTGAAGATGGTCAAGTGGATATTAGTAATGGTCCTCCACTCCATTTATGTTTTTAATCTATATTCATTAATTATGATTTCTTAGATAAACTTGGAACTTTTCTAAGAAAAAGAAAATCATTGTCCCATTGTGATAGTTGTTGTTTCTTGTCTAGGTCTATGTATCGTTAAACTATTTTCTTCTAAAAAAATTATTGTAGAAAAATCAATGACCACCTTTTTTTGGAAATAAAAAAATATAACATGTTGCCTTGACAATAACAATATAATGGCCTAAAGATAGCCAGCCCAAATAGCAGCCTAGCAATCAGCAAACAAAATAGCCCAACATGGTATCATGCAACAATGGAGAAGACTGTGATAAATATACACAACAACAAGAATAGGGAGAAAATTGTGGAAGAGTTTTGCTAATATGAGGAAATGGAAAAACAGCATTAAAAAAAGTGTGGTAAGAGGGTTTATGTTTGGCATGCCATGTTGTCTTCTCTATAAACCGAGAGTATTTAAGTCGAACTCGAGTTTTACTGACCGACCTAGTGGCGACGTGCGGATGTATTAGCTTTAAGGGAATTAAGATAGACAATACAATAGGAGCTATCTAACTAAGATTTTTGGTCTTAAGCTAATCAATATTGGTAAGACGAGTACGTAGACGCACAAGAGAGGTTTGCTAGTCTTTTAATTGACTATAGGGGGTATGGGAATCCAATAGGGAAATCTCAATTCATTAGATCTTTAAATACAATCAAATAGAAAGCCCCGAAGACGCCCCTTTTCATTGTGAGGTGATCGGGAAATCATACCATTCGAAACTTTTTTTTTCTATTGCTTTATGTTTGTTTTAAAGGTTATATAGATTATTTGAGTTGTCTTTAAATTTTAATTATTTTCTATTTCACTTTTAGGAAGACAAAGTCAACTTAATTATTAAGTGGGTTTTTTTTTCAAATTTTTAGGGGCAAAGCTTTTGTTATTTAAAGAAATTATATTACATATTTAGCCACGACCATGTCGTCGCTAGTATGTAACATACTTTTTGAGTAAAAGTCATGCGTATGAAGTCAAAGTCAAGGCGTTGAAAATATTTAGCGACAAAAAAGTCGTCGCTAAGGGGTTTGGTCAAAGTCAAATATAAAAAATCGATTATTTTGTAGTTTTGTGGACCTTTACCAACGACAATTGTCACAGCTTAAGGTTTACCGTGGCTAAAGGCTCCGATTTTTGTAGTGTGTAGTCTCCGATATTGTGGCCACAATTGTGACAGCTAAAGGCTCCGATTTAGTAAATCATTCTCCCATTGTGATGGTTTCTTAGATAAACTTGGAACTTTTCTAAGAAAAGAAATCATTGTCCCATTGTGATGCCTGTTGTTTCTTGTCTTAGGTCTATCTATGGTTAAACTGTTTTCTTGTAAAACAATTAGCATTACAAAAATTAAAGTTTTAATCTTTATAACAAAAAAACAATTACTAAAAACCGTAACTAGGTTTTATATGATTAGGGTGGCTCTCACACCACTGTAGGGTTCCGGTTGTATCCCACATGGCCAATAAAACATGCACAACGGAAATGAACACATGGATGACCATGCAGCCAGACAAACCCTAATTGGTAAGATCATGCCTAATCAGTGACATCACCTAACTTTAAACATGTATAAAGGGTGTTTATAGAAGACTTACTTGTTATCCTGCAGGTGTGTAAGCTTCTTGATCAACGAACACGTGAGATCTTCCTTCTTCCCTATATTTCGATCATATTAAGGTTTTCGGGAGGAAAACCGTCTTTGGGTTGCGCCAGGTATCTACCCATACTGCTGATGAGGTGTCATTTCATACATTTTTTGGAGGTCATTTAACCCTCTAAATCGTGTGTTTATGCCCAAAATAGGTACTTAATCGTTGCTTTTCAGGTATTTTGCATTTGGAAGGCATTTGGAGGAACTACACGTGACTTGGGCTCATTTGGAGAAGAAACAGACAAGACTACGGACCTACACCAACATGGCTTAAGAATTTCTCTACATTGGCTGGAGACGGCGTCACAAATACAACGTGACGCCGTCACAACGATGATCAAGACGGTGTCACGAGATTCCAAGACGGCGTCAGAGCATACGACCAAGCCCATTATTTAGAATATTCTCTTTCATGACGGCGTCACGATTAAAACGCGACGCCGTCAGAACGATTTTCCTATATATACAAACCCAAATTTAGGGTTTTGAGTGTGTAACTTTAGAATAAAAAGAGGGTACGAACCCTAGTTCATTTAGCAGCTGTTAGGGACGAATTTAGGGCCTAAAAACCCCATTGTACTTCCTCCAACTCATGTTTTAATCAAGTAAGGTTTATTTAATCATTCAATATGTCTATGTGTTGGTTTGGATTCATCTATGTTCGTGCTTTTTATAACTTGGCCTTGGCTAATCCTCTATTGTGTTTTATGTATGAATGGTATGAAACTTGATGTAGATCTTAATGGGTGTTGCTTTCCTTTTGTGATGGATGTGGCATGTTAGGCTTTAGAAAACAGCTTTTGTCTGTATTGCTGTTGATATGTCTTGGGAAACATGTTTGGGTAGATGGATACCATCAAGGTAACAGTCTTCATTCCACATTGCCCCTTAATATGGTTGATCACTCTTTAAGATATTTTCCACATGCACTTAGTGTACCCTTAGGGGCCTTGTAATAGTCTTTATACTACTTTACTTGTGCAGTTGCTCGAACATAATTGCTAGTAGCCGGCGGGTTCGTTGTAATTCGTTCATGACTTAGGAAATAATTTCACAGATCATCACGAAGGTGCAAGGCAACATTCACTAGGAGAAGAATCTAGGGTGTAATTCATGATTAGAAAACACTGTCTTTTTTCTTATTGGTATTACATTAGTGTAGAATTTATATTTTGTTTATAATAAATCTCAAATTATATGATTTATTGCTGCCATATAAATACAAAAACACAAAAAAAATCTTCCCTCAACCTTTAAAATTTTGTTAGACCGTAATCAAGCCTTCCCAACATATTCCTCGAGTGAACAATAACAACCCCCCGATTCTTACCTATACTTTTTTTAGAACAGATTCTTACCTATACTACTACTACTACTACTACAACGATTAGGTGCTCTGCCTAGGGAGTTGTAAAACTTCTTTGTTGAAGTCTAACGACGACCGCATCAAGTTTTTGGCGCCGCCGCCTGAGGAATAGTTAGGTATTGATCATAGTTTAGCTTAGTTCTACTTGCTTGAATCCTTTCAAGTAAGATCTAATTTCCGCATAGTAGCTTTCTTGTAGACTATCCTTCTACGTGGTATTTGTTTTGTTCCCATTCTCGTCAACCACATGGGAGTCGAGAATCATATTCGTACTCTGGTGACTACTCCAAACTTTAGCCATGAGGGCTATAGAGAAATAACTTTCGAGCTCCCCGCAGGGAACAACTGCGGTACCTCTTCGATCCGTCATCATCCGGTTGGTTGCAAGACCGGAAATGCTCATTCTCGGACTTCGGTTCCCCGAGGTCCAAACCAACACCTCAAGGATTTCCTTAAACTTGTGGACTCACTTGACCTTGACGGTGAAAATATGGAAAGAACGCGCTTGCGTTTATTTCAATTTTCCCTTCGCGATCAAGCTAGCAATTGGCTTGAACGTCTTCCAGAATTGATCCATCAACATGGGGGATCTTACGACCGTTTCCTTGCTCAATTCTTTCACCGGGACAGGACGCAAAATCTCCGCAACGCATTATCCTGATGTTTCCAACAAAATCATAAGAATCCTCTATCCGAAGCATGGACTCGTTTCAATGACTTACTTCAAAAAGTCCCTCATCATGGCATAGACCTTTGGCTCTAAGTCCAAGTTTTTTATGACCATGTCAATCCCGTCACAAGATGAACCATTGACCAATCGGCCGGTGGTAAGCTTCATGACCTCAACGCTGAAGAATCCTGGGCATTATTAGAGGACCTCGCCCTCTATGACAACGAAAGTTGGAATGACCCAAAGGATTTTGCTAAACCGGTCAAGGCAATCGCTTTGCCTCAAGATGTCCCGAGTACATCCGACTGCCGTCTAATCAAGCTCGAAAATCAAGTCCAACGCTTGATGGAAGCTTATCTTGCTCCCACTCAAACCATTCAAGTGAACAAAGTCTCTTCTTCATGTGAGACTTGTAGTGGTCCCCACAACACTCAATATTGCATGAAAAATCCTGAGCAAGCTTTTCTTGACTACGCATCCTCGTGTACAAACGAAAATGGAGGTAAGAGGTTCACTTTGAACTAAATTTCAATGATGCCACCAATGCCTGAAAAGAGAAACCCAAACTTCAACTGGGCACATACCCAAACCTTCACTAACCCGCAAGGCGGATTGGTCTCCATCCACTCCTCTAGTTATCAGACAAAGCTTAAAAAGGCATTGCTTGATTTCGACTCTCACTAGGAGAAGAAATTATCTCACCTAAAAACCCAACTTGGACACAACATAGACGGACTGGATTGGAAAAATTAATCTTCTCTTTTGGAAAACTATGTTTCGAAAGCTCAATGGAGCATTCTTTACCAAAAAATGCAGGAAATTCCATGGCCCCAAAGCATCTGCAGCTATCTAGCCATGCCAATAAGGGAGGAATAGAAGAAAAGGATATTCAAAAACCATCAAAATTGCTATCCCCAAAAATATCTCTCTCCGCATCCTAAAAGAATAAACAAAAAATCCGTCAATCTCCAAACCGCGTTCATTTCGTGCAATTCAATAGTTCCGTGTGTACGCCTCCGATGGCGTCGTGAGTTACGATTGGTGTGTGTGATGGAGGGGCGTTGGAGAGAGGAGTGCGATGAAGGGGGGATCTACTCGGGTTGGTATGGTAAAAGGGAATGAAGGGGTTGATGGGCAATGCAAGGAAGTAATGGTGGAAACCGACATGGAAGTAGATAAAGTAATTGAAGAAGAAGAAAGTGAATTTGAGACTGACGAGGAAGTTGAAGAAATAATCAAAGAGGAGGAAGATGACGAAGATGATAAAAACTTTAACTTATTCCTAACGATGGAGGAGTTAACACATAATGAATGGCTATTAAGACCTCGACCTCCGTGGGTAAGGCAAGCGTTAAGTACGGAAGCTTCCGAAAACAATATCATAATCTCTGCAATGGTCGCGTAACCTCTTGTCAAGAGAAAGGCGCTTACATAGACCTAGAATCACCAATCAACATCATGTCTAGGCGCCAATATAATCAGATCATGACTTATGGGCTTAGATCAAGGCAGAAACCGTCAAACCCCTATAAAATTAGCAACTTTGTAGGAATAATAAGAGGACTAAAGGGTTTTATAGGAAGCTTCGCCTACGAATGCGACTTTAAGATACTAGAAGATACCACTAGCATTATCGATCACCACTTTAGAGAAATGGTTTTTGGAAGACCCTTCATTGATGAAACCGGCATTGTCTACAATGAAGAGGAAGGAACGGTTATGTTTGAGCAAGATGATAAAAAAATCACATTTAAAATGCCTCACACCATGGAGGTATTCAAGAAAATAAAACTTATGGGATTGAGCACCGATTCCACACCCCTATCCGCCCACGAAGAAAACTTTGGCCATGGAAGGACGTACTACTACTAAAGCTTACTTATCGGAGATGAGTACAAGCAAGACGGAGGTGATAGGAGGGGAATTAGGCATTTAATGAGGTTAGAAAAAGCAATAATGGATAACAAAGGAGAAGTCACGTAAGGACGTGTGACTTCGAGTCTAGCTACAAGACTCGTTAATAAAGAAAAGCGCTTCTTGGGAGGCAACCCAATTTACTTTTCCCGCAAATTAGGAGTGTCATGTGTGTTTTAATCTTCATAGTTTGTTTTATTATGTTTGAACTATCTTGTAATCATGCTTTGTATTGTCTTTAAACTCGTCTTAATTTCAATCAAAGGTATTTTGCAACAATAAGTGTAGGGGAATTTATTCGGCTTTTGAGCCAAATTCAAATATGTTAAATGAATTGTTTAGATTAATTCGTGTCAGTTTTGAGTCATATGATTGAATTGTTAAATCTCAGGTTTTATGTAGCCATTTGTACAGGATTTAACTTATGGAATCAATTGCAGAAAATTTTTCATCAAAATCAAAATTTTTGTTTTCACAGACTGTGGAGACGGCGTCACGATTTACACGCGACGCCATCACCACGACACCTGTGATGGGGTCACAAAAACCCTGACGGCGTCAAACGCCCAGGTTCAGAAAACTTAAAGTTTTTAATTATTTTTGAAAATAAAACTTGCATAACATTTAATATATGTATTCTTATGTTATAAACCTGCAAAACCTAATGAGTTTAACAATTCTCTCATCCTATCTTTACTGCTTTATCGAGTCGAACCCTAAATTCATATTGTATATTTGTCTATCGCACATTTTATGCTTGGTATAGTTGTCTTTGTCTTTAATTACAGGTTATATTTGATAATAAGAACCTTGTAAGTTCTTAGGAAGTTTCATTGGATGATTTCTCAGAGGATGATTTAACCAGTTATCGCATGTTTCTTCTCCATTATTGAGCAAACCGGGGGAGTACTGGTTTCTTTTAGTTATTTTCTTTTCTCTTTATTCGTTTCAATGTGTACTTTTATAGAACATTGGGGACAATGTTCAACTTAAGTGTAGGGGGAAATAAGCCTTAGAAACTATTCTTTTATTTGCCATTTGCTTTGTCCTTAAAATGATGGGTAATATATCGAAACATAACATAAAAGGTGATTTTTACCCAAATTTAATTTTTTTTATGACATATACTGATGAAAACCGAGTATTAATAGCGTCTCATGGATAGGAATTTATATGACTAGCACAATAACCCTCAGAATTCCACCCCAAAAATGTGAGGTTTGCCCTTAGATCTTTAGGAATTCGGGTACCCATCGTTGGTAACCCAAGATGATTTTATCTTTACCCGGTTCGAGTTAAGGTTGATCTGCAGGCGTGCATGTCTATTTCGTCGTTACAGCCATGTATGCATTGCCTTGTCGCCTTTTCTGGAATGTCTGGTGTTAGTAAAATTCATATGAGTGTATCGGTAGCATATTAAATTCTAGAACTTGTTATTGTGATGCATTCTGTGGCCGCATAGTAAGTATTAGGATTTGCTTGATAAGAGGCACTAGGATTAACCCATGTTTTAAACCTGTAATTGTTATGATGGTCATACCAATCATATAACTATCCCACACCCTTGCTATGCACTCACCTTTAGTGCAGAATACCCCTAGTACAACCCTCCGAGCCTATCCTTTTTCCCGGTTCTTGTAATTTTCTAGTTAATCCGAATTATTAATGAAGAGCATTGTCACCCTTAAACCAATCATTACACCCAAATCATCTTAGCCTACCTTGTATGTACTCTCTTTTCATTATTGTGTTTTAACCCAAGTTAATTATTGAGTACACGGTTGCTAAGTCCTTATCCTTGTAAATACTGTTTTGGGACAATTAGGATTCATGGTAGTATTTATTTTGCGAAAAAATAGGGAAGAAAAGTTAAGTCAATACCCCCATATATTTGTTAGATGATCTCCATGTGATTTTGATCCACCTCAATTCGGGTCATTAGTTAGATTGTAAATATCGAGCATGCAAAAGCTCAAGTGTAGGGGTACATATTTGATGTTGTCATTTTTACACACATCAAATAAACCCTCCGATATATAATATATATTTATAAAAATACATATACGTATACGCAAGCTAAGTATCATACAAATTATTCTTAGGAAAGAATAATAAGTAATCAACACGGGTATCGTTTTCCTCGGTGAGAGGTGAATGGAAATCTACGTTCAAGTTGTAAATCGAGCTTGATTGTCATTCAAATTTTTGGTTTTGGTTTTAAACTATTTTTATACTAAAAATTAAACTAATATTAATTCTAAGATTTAAATCTACAAGATTATACTAAAATTGATCTAAAAGATATAAATGACTTATATGCTTGCTAAGTGACGTGAAAAGTTCATTAAGTGTGAATTTAGGTTTATTAATGAATTATAATCCTTAGAAAAGATAATTTTCTCACAACGTTGGTATATTTTGAAAACGATCTCTTAAAAAGAAAATAATTACTAGATGTGTAATTTGATTATTCTCCGGATTTTGCCCTTAAAATAATCAACTTACAAATCTAAATAATCCGACAAATTATTAATCTATAAACCTTTTTCAAATCCACATTTAATTCCCAATTCACAAATATCACTTAACAAGCACTAATTAAACTACTTGCTACTCATAATGATAAAATAAGCAAAGCAAATCATTTTATACTAAAGCTATACTAATTAATTGAAAAAGGATAGAAAATGAACCGAATTGAAGAGCCGCAATTTAAACGTAAACCACCCGATTTATTTAGCTAAAGCAAATAGTCAAATTCGGTCTAGCTAAATAAACCCGTAAGCTCCGTGCCTCATGAGTTGACCGGTTCCAAAAGAAGCACAAAAATTTAAACCCAACTATTAAATGTAAACGGATATAACACAATTTGCAATTCAAAGTAACACTTGACCAAATAAACTATAAAATCCAAACGCAGCCTATGCTAATCAAATGCAAGCCCAGTTGACAATATGGCCCAACAATGAGTTTTAAAAAACTAAACGCATGTAAAAGAAAGAATAACGCAGG
>BQNB010132623.1:0-18596 GCA_026074375.1 Tanacetum coccineum
AAAAAATATAAATAACATATATATATGAATAAATTTTAAAATTTATAAAAAAATTAAAAAAAAATATTTTAAAGGGGTGTTATTTGGCCGGTTATAAGAAAAAAGAAAAAAAAGAAACTAATTTGACTACAACAAGGATTCTAAGGCTTATAAATAAAAAATTTAGAAAAAAACCCTAAAACACTTTTCTCTCCCTTTTGTTTTGATCGGTCGAACCCAAGAAGAATTTTTTTTTATCAAGATCAATTTGGTGATTTAGGGTTTCAAGAATCAAGAATTAAAGTATGCTTTTAAAACCTAGTTGTTTTGTTTTCTTTAAAACATGTAACAATTATTATGGTGGATCATTAGGGTTTATATAAGATCTATAAAATTAGGGTTTTGATATTTAAAAATTGTTTTTGGCATGATTAGTGGTGTTAAACATGTGTAATTAGGGTTTTAGGGTTTGTAAATTCGGAATTTAAAAGCTGGCAGTTTTGAAAGGTCATCTTATACAAATCATAACTTGGTCATAAAAATAGCAATCATCAATTTTCTTGAGTCTAAAATTAAATTCAAAGCGTCTAGTTTCCAAAAAGTTCGGCCCCGAATAGTTAGTTAAATGATTTTCGCAAAAAACGTTGTTAAAACAGTAAATTCGGGTCTGATTTGAGTCTGATTTCGGGGAGTAAAACACCTACTTAAAAGGCAAATTTGGGTTATCCAAAAATCGTGAGTCATATTTTAGGTGTCTATTAACTCCAGTTCGAAGGGCTAACGCAAAAAATTTTTCTAAGTGTTTTTAAGGACGTCAAACATTTTGGTGTGCGTTCAGATCCGAATCTGAGCACTTTGTAATGATGAATTTTTATAAAATATTTCCACTTACTATTATTTTTTCTAAAAAATCACAGTAGCTCACAACTCATTGTGGGGATAGGAGATGTAAGGAGAACCATTAATTAGGTGTTTTGGTATTTTATTTGCGGTCATAAAGTGACTACAAAATTCAGCCAGAAATTGTAAAAGTGAAAGTTAATAAATAAAGTCATATAGGATATGAAAATGATTTGGGAGATGTACTTAAAGGATTATAAACTTAGTGTAAGGTTTAGAAGTCCATCATGTGATTGTTGCATTAGCTTGGGCATTTAGCCTAACCGAGTGTAACATATGTTTTTGTATGTTTAGATTGCGTGCAAGATCTTGTCAAGTAAGCTGAGCATCAGGTGAGTTTCATAGTCCCATTTTACTATGTTTTCTTGGGATGGAAATGATGCAAAATATGTTTTGAAATGTTTTGATTGCTGTGATTATGTGGTTTAAGTTACTCATGGACTTTTAAGTAGCTATTATATGTTATGTGCTGCATGTTGTATGATGTTGCATTGTTCTTCGCCTACTTTGTGGGCAAGAGGTTTCGCCTACTTTGTGTGGGTATGAACCTGTGCGGATACGGTACCAAGAGTCTGGGTTTGGGGATAGCATTCCTCTCCATGACTATTTTTGTGATTTGGATCGGGGGACACGTTCCGTCCCAATTGTGATTGCTTGTTTGGGACGATTGCATGTTAGCATGTATAATAGCCAGCTTAATTATCCTGCCATGTTCTGTTTTTTTAATAATCATAGTAATTGATTTAAATCTTGTATTGGTGTCGTAAAACCTATGACTCTCACCAACCATTGTGTTGACGTTTTAAGCATCATTTTCAGGTGAGCGTTATGAAGGTATTGAAGTTAATAAAAGTGGCTAGAGAGACCATTAAGATGGCATTGGAAGTTCTCATTTGATTTCGTCTAGTATTTGTTTGCATGAATTCTTGAATGTTATTAGTTTTATAGGTTTGCGAGACATTGTCTTTGTATTGATGAGACCCATTTTTCATTAATACAAGATGTAGTTCCTTTGTTTTCGGTATTGTCATGACACACCGTGTCTTTTATATTTAGTTATGAATATAGTGAATCTTTATTGTTGACATCATTATGTTGTGATGATATCCATGAAGTTACGCCTCGTGTTTTCGCCTTGGCGGGGTGTGACAGATTGGTATCAGAGCCTTTGGTTATAGAGAATTAGGTGGTTGAGCCTAGACTATAACCTAGGAGTCTTTCATATAGATGCATTTTAGGGCCTAAGTGTTTAGTATTATAACTGTTATACTTTCCCCTAATTATATAGCTTTTATTATCTTATTTTGTCTAACTTTTATTTAGCTATTTTGTCTACTATTATCTAATATATTAAATATTAATTCCTTACTATTTATAGCTATGTCTCCCTTATCCGTAATAAGTTTTGTTGGGGAACCATTTTTTCCAATTAGACTTAAGAGCTATAGAGATCCAAAAGAGGAGCCAATTAAGAAGGAGCCTCTTATGAACCTAAAGGAGATAGAGTAGTTGATCGCTTGTCGAGTGCTCGTAGTTAGCATGGACCCGCGGAGTCGAGTGACTCTTGCGAAGGAAAAGTCAAACCCAAGCGAGGCCTAGCATAAGTTTATTCCGTCTTTTACCTCGTCACGATGCTATTGATTATTTCTTTCGGATATTTCGTATTTTGGAGGCGCTGCGAGACTTTCGTTCCTTTATATCATTTTGATTTTATCTTTATATAAGTAAGTATTTCTTTGATGGAGCATCATTTCCGTGTTATATTGGAGTGGTTTAAGATGTGCAATGTGGTATATGTGCTTATATGTACGTTCCCATTGAGAGGTGTAGTCTTGAGAAGTATATGTGCTTATATGTGCGTTCTCATTGAGAGGTGTAGTCTTAGAAGTAAATATACATGTGAAAGGATGCAATTATAATTATGGTGGCCAACATAATTATAAAGGCATCACACACGTAGACTTGTGACCATGATTGCATTGATCGGTGTTTGCTTGTTAGTTGGTAGTGTAAGATGTATTTTTAAATATTACATTAAAAAATTAAACGTGCGGTTGTATTATGAATAGTTATGAAGTTAGTAAGTTCTCCTTCTATCTATCACTTGCGGATACCCCGGATACCCGTTAATGCTATTATTATGATTATTGAGTTTGTTCATCTACTCGATTATTCGCTCGGATATATAAACCTCATTTTAGCATCCTTTGTTTGTACCATGACGGTATGGATGATATAACTTTTCTATTCGGCGTCTTGATGAATATTGGTTGTTCGGATTTGCTTCTTTGGATATTGATACGTTCCATTAGTTCTTTCGTTGTATTGATTACTCATATGAGTATTAAAATTTTCTTTTAAGCGCTAATTGTTCCTAAAATATTAGTGCGGATCATTACTCCGTTCTTTATATATCCCTTGGTTTTCGTAACATGTTATGGTATGTTAGTATCGATGCTTTTCGATGGTTGTTCTTTTGATCGTGAGTACGAATGAGTCATTACGTTCTTCTTTTGGTTCGTAATGTCTTCATATGAATTTATCTTGTACATGTTCGTTTCACTGTTAGTCTGACTATATGGTTCTTTATACTCCCTTTTGCTTTCAAACAATATAATTGTGTTAGAGTCTTTACGGTATTTTACAAATCCCTTTTGGTATTATGATGTTCTTGTTTGAGTAACATATTTTATATTAATGTCGAATTATGAAAACCTTTTGAAGTATATCTTGATGGTATGTGGGGAAAACTATTTTGAAATGATTTTATGAATACAACACTTTTATGGAAATGTCTCTTTATTGTTTTTTTAAGAAAACTATGTTTACAATAAATTTTGAAACAATATGATAAGTGATTGACTGACAAAACTATTTTTTTAGATAATATTTATGAATAAGATATGATAATATTTTTTTTATATGCTCATTTTTGATAAATTTTATAATTATAAAAAGGATGTTTAAAGTAATTTATATGGGTAAGATGCGATACACTGTTAAAAATCATTGTCTTCTGGATTTTATGACAACCTATGATTAAAAAATGAATTTTATAAAGATTTATATTTAAAAGGGAAAAAAAAATTTTTTTTAAATGATTTTTTATAATTAAAATGACTTTCTTTATTATTATAAATTGATTTTTATAAAAACATTATTTAGTTGGTTCTTTCGAGAAAAGTCGGTTATTGGGTATAAGAATTCTATCTTTTCGTATTTATCAATTGATACGTATCATTTTCGATTGTGTTCCTTTTGTTGCTACGCTTTTGTTGACTCTTTTGTTGTGCGTTTCCTATGCGGTATTGTAACCATTTTAAGGATCATTGATATACGTTTTATTCGACAAGTCACTCTCCCGTGGGGAGACCTGGTGTTGTTCAAAGAAGGACGGTTCATTGTCGAATGTGTATAGACTATCGAATGTTCATAAAGCATGGCACTAAGGAATCTACAGGATTGACAACTTGCTTGACCAGTTACAAGTTTCGCGTTATTTCTCTAAGATAGATCTTCGATCTAGCTATTATCAGTTAAGATTGCATGAAGAAGGTATTCCAAAGACCGCATTTAGGACCTGATATGGACACTTTGAGTTTACGGTTATGCCTTTTGGGTTAACCAATGCACCAGCGGTTTTCACGGACTTGATGAACCGGGTGTGCAAGCCGTATTTAGACAAGTTTGTCATTGTTTTTATCGATGATATCTTGATCTACTCGAAGTCTAAGGAGGATCACGAGGTTTATTTGAAGTTGGTGTTGGAGCTGCTGAAGAAGGAAAAGTTGTTTGCCTAGTTTTTCAAGTATGAATTCTGGCTACAAGAAGTGCATTTTCTCAGACACATGGTTAACAGTAATGATATTCACATAGACTTTAGTAAGATAGAAGCAATGAAGAATTAAAAAGTACCTAAGACGCCATCCGGGATACGATCATTCTTGGGATTGGCAGGTTACTACTGACGTTTCATAGTAAATTTTTCTAAGATTGCTAAACCCCTTACTTCACTGACTCAGAAGAATAAGAAGTAGGAGTGGGCCAAGGAACAAGAGGAAGCTTTTCAGACGTTGAAGGGCAATATGTGAAATGCACCAATATTGTCATTACCTGATGGATCCAAAGAGTTGTAGTTTACTGCGACGCGTCGAATCAAGGATTAGGTTGTGTACTCATGCAAAGAGGCAAGGTAGAGAACGCGACAGCAGAAATGCTGCGTGGCCTGGACCAACTAATGGAAAGGAAGGAAGGTGGAGGTATGTATCTATTATGGGTTCCATTAATAGGTGATGTAAGGACATTAATGATGGACGAGGCTCATGCATCAAGATACTTGGTACATTCGGGAGCGAATAAGACGTACTATGACCTTAGAGATATGTATGGTGGCCATGTATGGAGAAGGATATTGCTACCTATGTTAGCAATTGTTTGACTTGTTTAAAGGTGAATGCTGAAACATCAAAGACCTTCGGGTTTATTGTAACAACTAGAGATACCCGAGTGGAAATAGGATATAATAACTATGGACTTTATTACAAGGTTGCCAAGATCAAGTAGTGGGTATGATACGAATTGGGTAATAGTCGATAGACTGACTAAGGTATGCCCATTACATGGTAGTACGTAAAGATTTTAAAATGGGGAATTTGGCAAGACTTTACACTAATGAGATAGTAACAAGGCATGGAGTGCATGTGTCGATCATCTCAGATCGTGGTGGAAGATTTACTTCGCGGCTTTGGTAGACATTGCAGAAGGCATTGAGAACACGGCTAAAACATGCGTATGACTTATCATCCTCAAACGGACGGACAAAGTGAGCGTACCATTCAGATTTTGAAAGATATGTTGAGAGCGTGCGTGATTGATTTTTTTGTGGTAATTAGGATACTCATCTACCCTTAACTGAGTTTTCTATAATAATAGTTATCATTCGGGTGTTTGATGTGCTCTATTTGAAGCGTTGTATGGAAGGAAGTGTAGGTCACATGTTCTTTAGGCTGAAATTGGAGAAATTCGGTCGATTGGATCAGAATTGGTACAAGAGACAACAAATAAGGTGATGTTGATTAAAGAA
Source organism: Tanacetum coccineum (assembly GCA_026074375.1). Lineage (NCBI taxonomy): Eukaryota > Viridiplantae > Streptophyta > Magnoliopsida > Asterales > Asteraceae > Tanacetum > Tanacetum coccineum. Next base: position 5,963 of record BQNB010132623.1, read on the forward strand.
AAGCTCAAAGCGGCTAGAGATTGCCAAAAGAGCTATGTTGGCAATATGCGTAAACATTTAGAGTTGAAGTTAGTGATAAAGTGATGTTGGAAGTGTCGTCTTGGAAAGATGTAGTGCATTTTGCGTAAGGAAAGAAACTGTTTGCCACAAGATATGTGGGACCATTTGAGATCAATAAAGGGATCGGTCCTATGGCCTATTGATTAAGATTGTCTTAATAATTTAGTAGCGTATTTGATGTGTTTCAAATTTAAAGTGTATTTAGCGGATACAAATCTACATGTGCATTTAGAAGAAATTAAGGTAGACAAAACTCTTCGTTTTGCTTAAGAACCTGTTGAGATTATCGATCGTGAGGTTAAAAATTTAAAGCGTAGTAGGATCTCGATAGTTAAGTCCATTGGAACTAGAAGCGAGGTCATAAGGATTTTATAAAAACTAAGTATCCACATTTTCTCGTTGAGCAAGCTATCGTTGGAAGTACTAAGTAAAGTTGGACACATAGGGTTACTGGCAGACTTTAGTGCACCCTTAAATGTTCTTAGGTGGTTTGGTTAATGTTATATTTTGAATAAACTCGAAGTCGAGCCAATTCTTCAAAAATGTTGAGCTTTGTAACAACTCATAACTTAGTTCCAAGACAGTTCTTGTTTGATGAGTTGCGGGGTTAGGTTATGAATGACGTTGTTACACAACTTAAGGTTTTTGACGAGTTTCCTCGAAGATGGGCGATGTTCATGTAGTTGGATGTTTATTTTGCTTAGAGTTGTTATACTACTATTTGTACCCTTGTATGGGCAATCGAAGTTTTAAGCAGTGCGTTTCCGATCATGAAAGTTAGATGAGATTCAAAGCGTGGCCCTAAGTTCATGTGGGAACGTGAGGACCATATGAAAGCTAAGTATTTCCAATTGGTTGTTGATGATGATGTTGAACCTACTAGTTAAATCTCGGGATGAGATTTCCCTAAGGAAGGGATACTGTGACAACTGTGCCTTGAGCAGGTTAGTTAAACCATTAGTATTGACTTGAGTATCATTATGTGCTATATAATTATGTGTTTATGTGATCTTATGTGAGTTTTGCTACCAATCCATGGAGCGTGATCGTCTCATCATGATTGAGTTTATGGTTGTTATGGGCATTTCATTTTGTTCACATTTTAGTGACAATGATAATGATGGTATAATTCTATGTGTGTACGTATTTATAGGTTATATGTATAATGTTATTTATAAAAAAAAGGAAAAAGAAACAAAGTTTTAAACCAACTCAAATTCTAATTTGTATTTATCTCAAACACAATTGAAAAATCTATAAATACCAAAACCCTTCTCCCTCTCCCTTTTTGTTCAACCGGCCAAGACCAAGGAAGAAGAAAAGAAAAAAAATATTATTTATTAAGAATCAAGTGGGTGATCTTGTGTATCAAGATCAATGTTTAAGGTATGTTAATAAACCCTAACTATTTTAATTCTTTTTAATTATTCATGTAACAATTTTGAGGATGGACTAGGGTTTATATAAGATCTATAAAATTAGGGTTTTGATCTTTAAAAATCGTTTTTGAGATGATTAGTGGTGTTATCATGTGTAATTAGGGTTTTAGGGTTTGTAAATTCAGAAATTAAAAGCTGGCAGTTTTGAAAGGTCGTCTTATACAAATCATAACTTGGTCATAAAAATAGCAATCATCAATTTTCTTGAGCCTAAAATTAAATTCAGAGAGTCTAGTTTCCAAAAAGTCCGGCCCCAAAAGATTTTGAGGTCGAGAAGTTAGTCAAATAATTTTCGCAAGAAAAGTTGTTAAAACAGTAAATCCGGGTCAAAATTGGGTCTGATTTCGGGGAGTAAAACCCCTACTTAAATTCAAATTGGGGTTAGCCAAAAATCATGGGTCATATGTTAGGTGTCTATTAACTCTAGTTCGAAGGGATAGTGATAAAACATTTTCTAAGTATTTTTAAGGACGTCAAACTTTTTGGTGTGCGTTCAGATCCGAATCTGAGTACTTTGTAATGATGAATTTTTATAAAATAGTTCCACTTAGTATTATTTTTTCTAAAAAATCACAGTAGCTCACAACTCATTGGGGAGCTATGAGATGTAAGGAGAACCATCAATTAGGTGTTTTAGTATTTTATTTGTGGTCATGAAGTGACTACAAATTTCTGCCGGAAACTAAAAAGTTAGAAGTTAATGGTTAAGGTATATGTGTATTGAAAATGATTTGGGAGATGTATATAAAGGATTATAAACTTAGTGTAAGGTTTAGAAGTCCATCATATGATTGTTACATTGGCTTGGGCATTTAGCCTAACCGAGTGTAACTTGTGTTTTTGTTGTGTTTAGATTGTGTGCAAGATTTTGTCAAGTAGCTGAGCATCAGGTGAGTTTCATAGTCCCATTTTACTATGTTTTCTTGGGATGGAAATGATGCAAAATGTGTTTTGAAACGTTTTAATTGCTGTGATTATGTGGTTTAATTGATGCATGGACTTTTATGTAGCTATTATATGTTTATGTGTTGCATGTTGTATGACATCCATGAAGCGTGATCGTCTCCTTATGATTTAGTTTGAGATTGGTTTTCGCCTACTTTGTGGGTATGACATCCATGGAGCGTGATCGTCTCCTTGTGATTGAGTTTGGATTTGGTTTTCGCCTACTCCGTGTGGGTATGATATTGTGTAGATACGGTACCAAGAGTCTGGGATCGGGGATAGCATTCCTCTCCATGACTATATGATGAATTTTGTGGTTTGGATCGGGGGACACGTTCCGTCCCAATGGTGATTGTTAGTTGAATGCATGTTAGCATGTATAATAGTCAGCTTAATTGTCCTGTCATGTTTTGTTTTTTTATAATCACAGTAATTGATTTAAATCTTGTATTGGTGTCGTAAAACCTATGACTCTCACCAACCATTGCGTTGACGTTTTAAGCATCATTTTCAGGTGAGCGTTATGAAGGTGTTGAAGTTAATAAAAGTGGCTAGAGAGACCGTTAGGATGGCATTGGAAGTTCTCATTTGATTTTATTTCATAATTGTTTGCATGAATTCTTGAATGTTGTTAGGTTTGATAAGGTTGTGATACATTGTCTTTGTATTGATGATACCCTTTTTTTTTTTTTTTTCATTCATTTCAAGATGCCGTTATTTTTATTTCTGGTATTGTCATGACACATCGTATTTTTTAATTTTAGCTAGCTGTAGTGATTCTATATTGTTGAAACTATTGTGTGTGATGATATCCATGATGTTATGCCTGTGTTTCGCCCTGGGGGATGTGACAGATTAGTATCAAAGCCTTTGGTTATAGAGAGTAGGATGGTCGGAGCCTAGGGACTATAACCTAGGAGTCCTTCATATAGTTGCATTTTAGGGCTTAAGTGTTTATGTACGTATCTACTATACTTTCTCGGTATTTAAAAGCTTTAATTTTTTTAATTTTTTTACTACTATATATATGTGTGTTATTATATATATATATATATATATATATATATATATATATATATATATATATATATATATATATATGTGTGTGTGTGTGTGTGTGTGTGTGTGTGTGTGTTTATAATTGTTCATTATTAGAAGGATCTAATAGTTATACCCTTCCTTATTATTTTGTCATGTTCTCTCTCTAACCATAATAGATCTATATGTGTTTAGCTATTAGGCCATTTTTGTATTCTTGCCTTTCCTTTGAGTTTATTTCGATCCTACGGGTAACCTCGATAGGCTTATTATTCAAAAAAAGGAGCAATTGAGATGGCCTCTTGAGGACGATGAGGAAGGTTAGTTAGAAGAGTCGGAGAAGGAGGCCGACTCAGATCTCTTGTCGGATGCTCGTAGCAGGCCTGGACCCGCGGAGTCGGGTGACTCTTGCGAAGGCAAAGTCAAACCTAAGTGAGGCCCAGCATAAGTTTATTACATCTTTTACCTCGTCATGATGGTATTGATTATTTCTTTTGGATATTTTGTATTTTGGAGACGCTGCGAGACTTTCATTCCTTTATGTCGTTTTGATTTTATCTTTATATAAGTAAGTATTTCTTTGATGGAGAATCCTTTTCTGTGTTATATTGGGGTGTTTAAGATGTGCAATGTGGTATATGTGCTTATATGTGTGTTATCATTGAGAGGTGTAGTCTTGGAAGTAAGTATACGTGTGAAAGGATGCAATTATAATTATGGTGGCCAACATAATTATAAAGGCATCACACACGTAGACTTGTGACCATGATTGCATTGATCGGTGTTTGCTTGCATTTTTTTTTTTTTTTTATTTTTTTTTTTTTTTTTTTGTTAGTTGGTAGTGTAAGATGTTATATTATGTGCGGTTGTGTTATGAATAGTTATGAAGTTAGTAAGTTTCCCCTTCTATCTACCGCTTGCGGATACCCCGGATACCCGTTATTGCTATTATTGTGATTATGGAGTTTGTTCGTCTGCTCAATTATTCGCTCGGATATATACCCCTCATTTTAGCATTCCTTGTTCGTACCATGTCGGGATGGATGATCTAACTTTTTTACTTGCGTCTTAATGAATATTGGTTGTTCGGGATCGGCCTTTGGTTTATTTTGGTACGTTCCAGGGGTACTTTCGTTGTTTGATTGCTCAAGTATGAGTATCAAATTTCTGTTAAGCACGAATTGTTCGAATATTTAGTACGGATCATTGCTCCGTTCTTTATATATCCTTTGGTTTTGGTAACATGCTGCGACATGTTAGTACCGACGCTTTTTTGATGGTTGTTCTTTCGATCATGAGTACGGATGAGTCATTACGTTCTTCTTTTGGTTCGTAATGTCTTCGTATAGATTTCTCTTGTAATGTTTTCATTTCCACTGTTCTTTGACTATATGGTGCTTTATACTCCTTTCGGCTTTCAAACATTAAGATTGTGTTTGAGGTCTTTTCGGTATTTTACAATCCTTTTGGGTATACGATGGTTTTAGTTTGAGTCTACATATTTTATATTAATGCCGAATTATAAAAAAACCTTTTGAAAGTAATATCTTGATGGTGTGTGGCAGGAAATATTTGAAATGTTATATGAATTACACACTTTTATGAAATTTCTCTTTATTGTTTTTTATAGAAAAAACTAAGTTTACAATAAATTTTGAAAACAATATGCTCATTGGTTGATTGACCAAAACTATTTTTTTAGATATTTTATGATAAGATATGCTTGTATTTATTTTATATGCTGTGTTTGATAAAATTATAATTATAAAGAAGGATGTTTAAAAGTAATTTTTATGGGTAAGGATGCGATGCACTGTTAAATGACTGTCTTTGGATTTTATGACAACCATGATTAAAAATGAATTTTATAAAGATTATATTTTAAGATGATTTTTTAAGTGGATTTTTATTATTTAAAAACGATTTTTCTTTTATTATTATAAATTGATTTTTATAAAAACATTATTTAGTTGGTTCTTTCGTGTAAAAGCCGGTTATTGGTATAAGAATCTTATGTTTTCATTTATCAATCTTGATACGTATTGTTATTCGTTATGTGTTTCTTTTGAAGTGGTACACTTGTTGATTCTTTCTTTGCGTTTTTTTCGTACCTAATTCTTATCCTTCCTTTTAAGGATTTTTATGACATTTGATCCGCATCTATTTCCATATGTGAAATCCCTCATATGTATTCTAGCCTTTGATTCGATATTCGTTTGCTACCCTATTCGGTATTTTGTAACCCTTAGAAGTCATTTGCTATATGTTTATTCGACCAGTCACTCTTGTGGGGTGCACGTGTTTTCAAAGAAGGGACGGATCAATTCGAAGTGCATAGGATTATCGAGAGTTGTCCACAAGTGACAACCTAAGAATCTCCCAAGGATCGACGACTGTTCGACCAGTTTAAAGCTTCCGTTTATTTCCTCTAAGATGCTATTCGTTCCGGTTTACCATCAGTTAAGTGGTAATGGAGAAGATATTCTCAAGACGACATTTAGGACGCGATATGGACACTTTGAGTTTACGGTTATGCCTTTTGGGTTAACCAATGCACCAGCGGTTTTCATGGACTTGAAGAACCGGGTGTGCAAGCCGTATTTAGACAAGTTTTTCATTTTGTTTATCGATGATATCTTGATCTACTCGAAGTCTAAGGAGGATCACGAGGTTCATTTGAAGTTGGTGTTAGAGCTGCTGAAGAAGGAAAAGTTGTTTGCCTAGTTTTCCAAGTATGAATTCTGGCTACAAGAAGTGCGTTTCTCAAACACGTGGTTAACAGCAATGATATTCACGTTGGACTATTAGTATGATAGACAGCAATGTAGAATTAAAAGTACCATAGACGACCTTCCGGGGATTCAATCATTACTTGGACATTGATCAGGTTACTACCGACGTTTCATAGTAAATTTTTCTAAGATCGCTAAACCCCTTACTTCACTGACTCAGAAGAATAAGAAGTAGGAGTGGGCCAAGGAACAAGAGGAAGCTTTTCAGACGTTGAAGGGAAATTTGTGAAATGCACCAATATTGTCATTGCCTGATGGATCCAAAGAGTTTGTAGTTTACTGCGACGCGTCAAATCAAGGATTAGGTTGTGTACTCATGCAAAGAGGCAAGGTAGAGAACGCGACAGCAGAAATGCTGCGTGGCCTGAACCAACTAATGGAAAGGAAGGAAGGTGGAGGTATGTATTTATTATGGGTTCCATTAATAGGTGATGTAAGGACATTAATGATGGACGAGGCTCATGCATCAAGGTACTTGGTACATTCGGGAGCGGATAAGACGTACTATGACCTTAGAGATATGTATGGTGGCCATGTATGGAGAAGGATATTGCTACCTATGTTAGCAATTGTTTGACTTGTTTAAAGGTGAATGCTGAAACATCAAAGACCTTCGGGTTTATTGTAACAACTAGAGATACCCGAGTGGAAGTAGGATATAATAACTATAGACTTTATTACAAGGTTGCTAAGATCAAGTAGTGGGTATGATACGAATTGGGTAATAGTCGATAGACTGACTAAGGTATGCCCATTACATGGTAGTACGTGAAGATTTTAAAATGGAGAATTTGGCGAGACTTTACACTAATGTGATAGTTACAAGGCATGGAGTGCATGTGTCGATCATCTCAGATCGTGGTGGAAGATTTACTTCGCGGCTTTGGTAGACATTGCGAAAGGCATTGAGAACACGGTTAAAACATGCGTACTACTTATCATCCTTAAACGGACGGACAAAGTGAGCGTACCATTCAGACTTTGAAGGATATGTTGAGAGCGTGCGTGATTGATTTTTTTGGTGGTAATTAGGATACTCATCTACCCTTAACTGAGTTTTCTATAATAATAGTTATCATTCGGGTGTTTGATGTGTTCTATTTGAAGCGTTGTATGGGAGGAAGTGCAGGTCACATGTTTTTTTTGGGGCTGAAATTGGAGAAATTCGGTTGATTAGATCAGAATTGGTACAAGAGACAACAAATAAGGTGATGTTGATTAAAGAAAAGATCAAAGCGGCTAGAGATTGCCAAAAGAGCTATGTTGGCAATATGCGTAAAAATTTAGAGTTGAAGTTGGTGATAAAGTGATGTTGGAAGTGTCGTCTTGGAAAGATGAAGTGCATTTTGGAAAGAAAGAAATGTTAGCACCAAGATATGTGGGACCATTTAAGATCATTAAACTGATCAGTCCTATGGCCTATTGATTAAGATTGTCTTAATAATTTAGTAGCGTATTTGATGTGTTTCAAATTTAAAGAAGTATTTAGCGGATACAAATCTGCATGTGCATTTAGAAGAAATTAAGGTAGACAAAACTCTTCGTTTTGTTGAAGAACCTGTTGAGATTATCGATCGTGAGGTTGAAAGTTTGAAGCGTAGTAGGATTCCGACCCCTTTTTCCCCTTTTCTCCCCCCCTCTCCCCCAGATAGTTAAGTCCATTGGAACTCGAAGCGAGGTCATGAGGATTTCATAAAAACTAAGTATCCACATTTGCTCGTTGAGCAAGCTATCGTTGGAAGTACTAATTAAAGTTGGGTACATAGGGTTACTGGTAGACTTTAGTGCACCCTTGAATGTTCTGAGGTGGTTTGGTTAATGTTATATTTTGAATAAACTCGAAGTCGAGCTGATTCTTCAAAAACGTTGAGCTTTGTAACAACTCATAACTTAGTTCCAAGACAGTTCTTGTTTGATGAGTTGCGGGGTTAGGTTATGAATGACGTTGTTACACAACTTAAGGTTTTTGACGAGTTTCCTCGAAGACGGGTGATGTTCATGTAGTTGGATGTTATTTTGCTTAGAGTTGTTATGTTGTTATTTGTACCCTTGTATTGGCAAGCGAAGTTGTAAGCAGTGGGTTTCCGATCGTGAAAGTTAGATGAGATTCAAAGCGTGGCCCTAAGTTCACGTGAGAACGTGAGGAACATATGAAAGCTAAGTATTCTCGATTGTTTGTTGATGATGATGTTCAACCTACTAGTTAAATTTCGGGACGAGATTTACCTAAGGAGGGGATACTGTGACAACTGTGCTTTGAGCAGGTTAGTCAAACCGTTAGTATGGACTTGAACATCATTATGTGTTATACTAATTATGTGTTTATGAGATCTTATGTGAGTTGGCTACCAATCAATGGAGCGTGATCGTCTCCTTGTGATTGAAGTTTATGGTTGTTATGAGTATTTCATTTTGTTCACATTTTAGAGACAATGAAAATGATAGTATAATTATATGTGTTTACGTATTTTATGTATATGTATACATATTTATATCTTTAAGTGTTAGTAGTTAGTAAAATTAAAAGTTTAGTTTAGAAAATATAGAAATTTGAACTTAGTTTTATTAAGTTGGTAAAATAAAATTAGAAATGAAATTTATTTATAGTCATTTAATTTAGTTTTAATTTAAAAGGTTTAAAAGATAAATAAAAGGTTTCCTATAAAAATGTCAAAAATTAAGGGTTTATTATGTAAATAATAATAATTAAAAAAATATATAATAATAAAAAGGGGTGTTATTTGGCCGGTTTTGGAAAAAAGGAAAAAGAAACAAAGTTTTAAACCAACTCAAATTCTAATTTGTATTTATCTCAAACACAATTGAAAAATCTATAAATACCAAAACCCTTCTCCCTCTCCCTTTTTGTTCGACCGGCCAAGACCAAGGAAGAAGAAAAGAAAAAAAATATTTTTTTTATTAAGAATCAAGTGGGTGATCTTGTGTATCAAGATCAATGTTTAAGGTATGTTAATAAACCCTAACTATTTTAATTCTCTTTAATTATTCATGTAATAATTTTGAGGATGGACTAGGGTTTATATAAGATCTATAAAATTAGGGTTTTGATCTTTAAAAATCGTTTTTGAGATGATTAGTGGTGTTATCATGTGTAATTAGGGTTTTAGGGTTTGTAAATTCAGAAATTAAAAGCTGGCAGTTTTGAAAGGTCGTCTTATACAAATCATAACTTGGTCATAAAAATAGCAATCATCAATTTTCTTGAGCCTAAAATTAAATTCAGAGAGTCTAGTTTCCAAAAAGTCCGGCCCCAAAAGATTTTGAGGTCGAGAAGTTAGTCAAATAAGTTTCGCAAGAAAAGTTGTTAAAACAGTAAATCCGGGTCAAAATTGGGTCTGATTTCGAGGAGTAAAACCCCTACTTAAAATTCAAATTAGGGTTAACCAAAAATCAAAGGTCATATTTTAGGTGTCTATTAACTCCAGTTCGAAGGGATAACTCTAAAACATTTTCTAAGTATTTTTAGAAAAATCAAACTTTTTGGTGTGCGTTCAGATCCGAATCTGAGTACTTTGTAATGATGAATTTTTATAAAATAGTTCCACTTAGTATTATTTATTCTAAAAAATCACAGAATCTCATAACTCATTGGGGAGCTATGGGATGTAAGGAGAACCCTCAACTAGGTGTTTTAGTATTTTATTTATGGTCATAATGTGATACCAAATTTTCTTGCCAAATATGAAAAATTGGGATGTTTAATGGTTTTATGGTTATTATAGGGTATTGAAATTGATATGGTAGCATGTATCTAAAAGGATATAAACTTAGTATGAGGTTTAGAAAGTCCATCATTATGCGTTGTTACATGGTTGGGCATTTAGCCTCTAACCGAGTGTAAATTGTGTTTTTTGTTGTGTTATTTTTGTGCGAGATTTGGTCAAGTAGATGAGCATCAGGTGGGAGTTTATGAGTCACACTTTTACTATGTTTTCTTGGGATGGAAATGATGCAAAGTATGTTTTGAAATGTTTCAATTGCTGTGATTATGTGGTTTAAATGACGCATGGACTTTTATGAAGCTATTATATGTTATGTGCTAAGTGTTATGGTTTGGATCGGGGGTAACGTTCCTACCCAATGTTATGGTTTGGATCGGGGGTAACGTTCCTACCTAATGTTATGGTTGGATCGGGGGTAACGTTCCTACCCAATGTTAAGGACTTTGGCTTCGGGTGATGATTCTACCCATAGCTTTGCGATTTGGATCGTGGGACACGTTCCGTCTTAGATTTGGTTGTTTTGGATGAATACATGTAGCCTGTATAATAGTTAGCTTAATTGTCCTACCATGTTTTGTTTTTTTATAATCACAGTAATTTATTAAAATTTGAATTGTATGTCGTAAACCTATGACTCTCACCAATCATTGTGTTGACGTTTTAAGCATCATTTTCAGGTGAGCGTGTTAAGGATTTTGAAGCTAAAAGTGGCTAGAGAGACCTTGGGATTGCATATGGAGTCTATCTTCTGATTTTCGTTACGTACTTGTTTATTGGATTCTTCCTGAATGCTGTTTGATTTCTTAGGTTTGTGAGGCATGTTAAGTCTATGTATTAATGAGACCCTTTTTCATTAATGCAAGATTTCTTTGTTTTCGGTATTGTCATGACATATCGTGTATTTTATATTAATTATGCATATAGTGATTCTCTATTGTTGACACCATTGTGTTGTGATGATATCCATGATGTTACGCCTCGTGTTTCCGCCTTAGCGGGGTGTGACATGATGCCCCACTTCTGTCTCATTTTCTTGATTATAAATTTTGATTTGCTTACAGTTATTCAGAAGTAAACATGGCAAGATGTAAAATTTTGCAATGAAAAGCTATTAAGTACTTTGTTATCTTGCATTGTTTAGTATTATCTATATTATTATGAAACGAACCCGCTCGTTGAGCAGGTTATGTTATCTATATTTTACGTTCGATGATTACTTACTTAACTTACGTATATAACTTTTACAAAAAGAAACAACTTTAAAATACCCCGTGAGTCCACGGACCTTTATTATGAATTATTCATTTCTTGGATTTTTTGGGTAGGGCACATTATATACATTGTCACAACCATGATAAACGTATGTACATAATAACCAGGAAGTACAATACATAAACTTAGCCATGTTTTCCTTGGTATCAATCATTAAACAGTTCATCTGGATTTCAACAAAACAACAGATAATGTAAAACCGTCTAATGCTTTAAATAAGTTCCATCACATCGTCTTAAACACCCAATAGTTGCACACTTAAACTAACAATAAAACCAAATAAAATTGGAAGTGAACCCGCGACATTGGTCGTTGTTATGTATACATACACACACACACACACACAGCAAAATGGTTTACATCACACACAACCACAATATATATATATATAAATATATATATAGTATATATTATATATATATATATAATATATAATATTATAATAATATGTATCATAATATATATATATATTAAAATATATAGTTCATATATGTACATATTTATGTACATATATATTATATTATATATTATATATAACATTACATATATATATATATAATATTACAATACATATATATATATATAAGTACATGACAATATATATATGCTCATCTATGTTACATACTATATTTATAATATGTACATACATATATATATAATATATTACATACATATTATATATAGTAGCATATATATATATATATATATATATATATATCCTATATGTGTGTGGAACGTTTGTGTGTGTACAATACATGATATGATATAACATATACACTATACATTAATATACACACACATATACATATATATATAACAGGAGACATTTGACAATTTTATGCCACGTCATAACATCATGTCATCATGCAAGCCATGTCATCACAATTTAAAATAATTAGTTACAGGATAATTATATGTTACATTCGATACATTAGGTAATTATATAGTTTAGATAATTTAGGAATTTATTTACAAAAGATATCAATCACCAAAAATCTTCAAAAATCTCCCAACGAGTCTTTCAAAATTCTAAAAACCCTAATCACTCTGTATATATTGTTTATGACGCTTTGTTTTGCTTTTATTCTGTAATTGGTAGAATGCATCAACCAAGGTTCAATTTTGTTTGTGATTTTGCTACAACTGATCAAAGTAAGTTTGTTTTAGAAATCTTTAGTTTATGTATTAAAAATATATAGATTCAATTTTATTTGTTTATGCTTTATTCTATGCTTTGTCTATAAATCATGTTCCTACTGGGTATGGTTTATCATACAAATGTAGTTTTTTTAATATTTTGTTTTAGCTTCATCTTTCAAGGTTCGGTGAGCAGAAAGCATCAGAG